>PVKE010026914.1:0-21975 GCA_004027555.1 Craseonycteris thonglongyai
AAGCCGGGACGGCTCAGCGGGTTGAGCGCTCGCTTTGAGGCCATGAGGACCGAGGATCGAATCCCGGCTCCGGCCCAGGCAGGACCCACGTGCTGAACTGGGGAGTTCCCACAGTTTGGTTCTCTAACTGTCTCTGTCTCTGTCTCTCTCTCTATCTGTCAAAAAGTAAAATAGAAATAACTATGCACTGAAGACAAAAGGATAATTTCTCTCTATAAATGTGAAAAGATAAAAAAAAAACAAAAAAAACGTACTTCCTTTTGTTAACAATTTATTACCCTTATCCCTTGCTTTAAAATGAAAGTAAATTTTATTAACCCAAAACAAAGAATTGTAACAGTGAATATGTATTTTTAAACCTGTTGGAGGTGGGCCACTGAGAGGAAAGAAAATGATTTATTCCTTCCTTGAGCAAGTATTTTTGATCAATCAGACACTAGCAATATGATGATCAGTAGTACCAGAACCTTTCTTTAAGGCTGTGGTCTAGAATAAATTAGGAAAGTGAATTGTTTTATTTAAAGGAAGGTAGACTGGCACTCGGACTCTCCAAACTTCTGTACATGAAGCTTCTTTTTCTTTTTCTTTTTTTATTTAATACATGAAGTTTTTGTTTTTTTTTTAAGATTTATTTTATTGATTTTTGACAGAGACAGAGAGAGAGAGAGAAGAGGGAGGGCCCAGAGCAGTCTCCATAGTTAACATTAGTTTTCCATATAGTTTCACTCCACAGGAGGGCAGAGGGCTGCACAGGGCAGGAACTGGGCCGGGAGCCTCCCACATAGGTCCCGTCAAGAACTGAATTGGGGACACACCCCAGTTCAGCATGTGGGTTCACATGGGCTGGGGCTGGGATTCGATCCTCGGTCCTCGGGGCTTCAAAGTGAGCGCTTTACCCGCTGAGCCATCCCAGCTTTCCCAATACATGAAGCTTCTTGATCACTCTTTAACTCTACATTTCCTTGAGCAGCCCTGTAATGACAGTCACATTTATTATAGTATATTTTCTGGCAGGCACCTCTCATCTTCCTTCCCTGATTTATTTTTCTTTGTAGCACTTAACATTATAACATGCCGTGCAATTTGCATATTTTATGTATTATCTGTCTTCTCATACTTGAATGTAAACTTTATGAGGTTGATTGTTTCTGTCTGTTTTACTGATGTGAACCCAGACCTTAGAACAGCACACAGGGGGAAGCCTGGATGGCTCAGTGGGTTGAGCGCTCACTTTGCAGCCCCGAGGACCGAGGATCGAGTCCCGGCCCGACCCCGGTCCATGTGGACCCATATGCTAAACTGGGGAGTGCCCCCAGTTCAGTTCTCACCGGGGCAGGACCCCGGCCCAGTTCCTGCCCTGTGCAGCCTCACTCCCCTCCCACCTGTAGAAGGAAACCATGTGGAAGGACAAATGATGTGCAACTATGGAGACTGTTCTGAGCCCTCCCCCTTCTCTCTGTCTCTCTCTCTCTCTGTCAAAAACAATAAATAAATAAATAAATAAATAAAAGAACAGCACACAGTATGCACTAAATAATCTATGAATAAATCTCGATTATAGTGGTGTACAAAAGGAATAATCACCCACCTTTTTAGAGCTTGCTGTCCACTGAGGCAGGTAGACAGTCAAATACTCACATCTGAGAGTTCACTTTGCTGGATGATCATCACAGACAGTCAAATACTCACATCTGAGAGTTCACTTTGCTGGATGATCATCACAGACAGTCAAATACTCACATCTGAGAGTTCACTTTGCTGGATGATCATCACAGAGACCTAAAGGGATCAGGAGGCTTTCTTCCCTAAGGAAGGGTGGGTGGGGGAGAGAGAGCCTTCTAGATTGGGAGGGTAAGTGTGCAAATACTCTTAAGCTGAGGCCAGCAGAGGGAGAGCAGAGCACTTTAGAGAAACTGATTTGAATGAGGTTGAGTAGGGGAAAGGGCTGGGAGATGCTGAGCTAGGGCCTACTGGGTCTAGGAGGTCCGGGAGAACTTTATTCTGTGTCCTAAGAACAGTTACAGTGTTTTAAACAGGAGTATAACATTGCTAGAATTGCCTTTTTTTAAATGATCGTTCTTCTTTATGGAGAGACATGGAGGGGAAGGAATGGGCACACAGAGCTGGGTATTACTTGGCCCCAAGGTGGAGAGCCTGGTCTAATTGAGGAGTAGCTTGCTCAGAACCCTTCATTTGTATTATGAATAATGATAGATGTTTAAAATATGCTTTAAAAATATGCCTTAAGTCTGCTAGCATTTGTCACTTGTTTAAATTGTTATTTCAGCTTTTATTAAGGCACACTAATTAACAAGTTTCCTTTTTTAGAAACCTCTGAAAAATGAGAACATTCTGTTTTCAGGATTCAAAAAGCTTTGTTTTATTGTCCAAGTTCAGGGATAAAAACACAGTGAGCAATTTGATACAGATTTACAAGTTGCCTCAATGATTATTCTTTCTCTCTGAACATGTTAAACATTCTCTTCTTAAATATTTTTTCTGAAAATATCCAGTCCTTTAAAAACTGTTCTTTAAAGACTTTATGCTTTCTGAACATTATTTTTCTTTATTTGTCAGTTACATTATACTGTCTGTTTCATTATGGAGGTTTTGCCATCTATACAATTTCTGCCTTACCATGTACTCATAATCTCCATGTGAACTGTATATGGTACTGTAATCCATTGCTGCCTGGCTTATTATTAATACAACTCTGCATAGTCAGAGAATACCAGGAACCTTTTATTTTTTTATTTTTTTTTTTAAAGATAATTTATATTTTTATTTATTTATTTTTATTTTTGACAGAGAGGGAGAGAGATACAGAGACAGAGAGAGAACCGAACCAGGGGAGCTCCCAGTCCAGCACATGGTTCAGCACGGGCTGGGGCCGGGACTCGATCCCCGGTCCCCGGCGCTGCAAAGTGAGTGCTTAACCCACTGAGCCATCCCGGCTTCCCCTCAGGAACCTTTTAAAGTAGACTAGAAGTTCCTGAGGAAAGTTACCTTTTAAAAGCCTAGACATTTGGAAAGTAAAAGCATTTTTTCTTTACTTGTGTTTTTAGCAGGTAAATGAAGACATTCAAATAATTGATAGTATGCTGGTTGTCATTTAGTGTGGAAGCTTAGTTTGAATACTTTTTGGAATGAAACTTTCCTTGGCATTATTGTAAGGTCCATGTTCCTTTTTGATTAATATCTGAATCTTCAGTGGTACTTGCTTCCAGTTTCCCTTCAGTGGGTCACTTGGAGTACAGGCCATTATACAAATGAGTAACTGATGAATCAGCAGTGTTTGCTTCACAGCTTACATATCTAGGGAGGGGAAGGGCAATCAGTGAAGACCAAAGGACGCAATGAATCAGGCAGTTGAAGTTGACTTAGTTTTTCACGGCTCCTCCCGTTTCTTTATACGTTGATGAGTTTTTGTGCATTCTGCTGATATCATTACCTTTCAGGGCTCGATACTGGAGAGTCAAACCTCAGTGTGAAAGGATAGAAGAAGAACATAGAATCGCCAGGTGAAACTGCAGAACATTCAGGCACACAGCATCTCAAAGTCTGACTGGCAGAAGTTCCGTTCAGAGTGAAATGCTTCCTGGCAGAGGGCTTTAAGATCCTAAGTGACCATGAGTTTTAGTACTGAAGTCAAGCCCATAACACTCTGGGTGTAGTGCTTTTTTCAAGTTCAGAATATTAAGTGTGTTTGATTGTCATTGTAGAGGTTTTTAATCTATAGCTGCATATAAATTTTTATGACATTGAGATTACAGCTCAGGATAGAAAGCCATAGATCAGATGTTTTCCCAAAGTCATTGTTTCCACAAATTGTATTTCTAGGTAACTTTATGAATGGGTGAATAAAAGCTGGATCATTAACTTACAGTTTATAATTTGCTGTATGGGGGTGGGATTAGGAAATTTGTAAAGAATATGCTTATCACATGTTTAATAATAACTAATGAATCATTTAATCATTCTTAATCCAGTTTGTGGAGATTTTGTTTGTATCAGTGCCATTGTTACCTGTCTGGAATTACAAGACTGAGAGAGGGAAACTTAATTCTTCTTGACTGTTTATGAATGAAAACTAACTTTGGTGTCTTCTCTAAGTTCAGTTTTCTATTACACTATAATTAATGAAACTCACGATACTTCTCAAGATGGAATTTCAAAGGAAAAAATTAGTGAGAGCATTAACTTTATGCTATAGATTTTAAGTCATTATTTTACTGTTCTTTTTAAGCAAATTCTTTTTTTTTTTTTTTTTTAAGATTTATTTTGTTTCTGAGAGAAGGTGAGAGAAAGAGAGAAGGTGGAAGGGCCCAGAGCAGTCTCCATAGTTTACATCATTAGTTGTTACATAGTTTCATTCCACACAGGTGGATGTGGGGCTGTGAGGAGTGGGAACTGAACTGGAGGCCTCCCTCATGGGAGGTGAGAACCTTCCCCACCACAGTTCAGCATATGGGTTTGCACAGGCCAGGGTTGGAATTCGATCCCAGTACCTCGCACTTGCAAAGCAAATGCTCAACCTGTTGATCTATCCTGGCATCTCCAAAACAGATTCTTAAAGCAGCTCTTCAACTATAGTTTTTAAAACATTGAAATAAAGTATTCCAGGAAAATTAAGGGTTTTGTTTGCCATTTTAGGTAATTTAATCCCTTAGCTTTAATCCTTTTAGGAAGGCGCTAACAGGTCTTCCAGTTTTCTTTGAGAAACCATGTAAGACAAATCCATGTAGCCAGTGGTCCCTTCCTGAAGCCATTAGTCATCAACTCCACATCTACCCTGGCTAAGGTCTCCACTCGCAGGCCTTGGCAGTGTTAGCACCTCTGTCCATACTGTCACTTCTCTGTAAAGAGAGAAGTGACTAGCAGTGAGCACTATGCCACCTTTCTCAGCCTTCAGTATACCACCCTCAATGACTGTTGCTGACTTCCAAATTTAACAACTTGAAGCTCACCTACGGAAATGAGGAATGGTGCAGGGTGCAACAGTTCGCATCCAGACAACGTGTGTGACTTACAAGTCACAGGACCTTGCCTTTTTGTTTTTTGTTTTTTTTTATTTGCTCTTTAGAACACCTGTTTTACTATTTGTGAAACTGAGGCCTGGTGACAGTTCGCAATACATCACAACGTGAAGGAAGAGCAGAAAGTGGGATCTATGTAGCTACTAATTTCTTACAGATTATACCACTGGAAAGCATGATGTCCGAGTCCTACATAGTAACTTGATAGAGGTGACGGCTAGCCACATAGCAAAGCTTAAGTATCAGCTATACTGGCTTTGACCAGAAAGTTTTAATAGTTTTTATATTGATGATCGTTGAGACCCAGTGTATCCCACCTCAAGGCTGAACAGGAACTCAACATTTTTGGAGCTGATTCTGATAGTTTGCTTGGAACTTTTATGGAGATGTTATAAGTTCATCGTCTGTTAAACTGTGATCCTAATTGACATAGGAGTTGTGATCCAGGTATGTATGAAGTGGAGATATATATAGTATGCCTTTGAAATATCAAACTGAGAAATTATCCAAAATCATATTTATTTTTTAATTCATTACTAAAGAATTTAAATTCTCTTTTTAAACGTAGAATCACTTTTTTGAGAAATACTTCATGTTAGAAGTATTCAGTGGATTTTTAATATTAGCTGATTTGCACTGTCATCTTGGGAAAGTGAAAGTGTGTTCATTTGTCACATCTAATTGTAAGGATTGTGGTTCGATTCTGTGCTTGGGCATAGTGGCTGTTATGTTCTGAGTCCAATGTGGTATGGTAGTTCATAGCTGCCCAGGTCTGAACAGTAATGACTGCATTGTTTTAAAGCACATGCTCTGTGTTATATAAGGTGTGATCAAAACATACAGTGATGTTTAAACTAAAAAACTTTATTGTAGTAAAAGACACATTACTATTTTCCCCTCTCAAAATACTCCCCATTGCTTCAAACACACATATTCCATCATTCTTGCCACTTTCTGAAGCAGTTATGGAAGTCCTTTTTATGTCTTAAGTTGCACTATTGTGGCTGCCTCAGTGTCCTAATCGATTGAAAACGTTTACCTCTCATGGTCATTTTGACTTTGGGGGAGAGTCAGAAGTCACATGGTTCCAGATCTGGTGAATAGGTGAATGAGGACACACCATGTTTTTATTTGACAGAAATTGCCATACTTGAAGTGATGAATGGGGGGATGGGGGGTGTCCTTGAACTTCTGAGGTTGTGTTTAACATTTCTAATGTATATTTTTCTAGTGAAAAGGCTTATAACTTTCAGCTGACTTCAAAAGGATCTTTGACCTTTCCCTTTAGTACAAATAAGAGTTTTAATATGTTTGCCACTTAGGAACTTCATCAATGATTTGTTATTTTTATAATTAAATGTAATTATTTACTTTAACCTGACTCTGTATTTAACTGTTATATATGTTTAGATCCCAAGTGCACAGTTGCATTTATGCACACATATGTACATACACAAAATCTAGAGAATACAGGGTCCAGGAGAAGTAACACTCTGTCTGAGCGTTATCAGCTCATAAAGAAAGGGCATTACTTCTGTCAGACCCTGTTTTTAAAATAAAACAAAAATGAACTCCCAAGTCGTTTTACCCTAACCCCAAAATACTGCCCTTTCCCCCAGTAACACATCATTTGGAATATGCAGAACAGAGGCTTTTACTGGAATTCATTTATTTTCTGAGTTTCATATTTTAAATACTAGGAATTACTTCCCATGTATTTATTGCACAAAAGACAAAATTACTAAACATGCATTTGCTGAGATTCTACTCTGTTAGGTACTGTGTCAGGAATACAGTAGTTCTCGAGAGGGTAGACGTTGTCCTGCCCTGCCAGTACTGGACAACAGGACTCATGTGACACACTGTGTCACTGGTATGAAGGGTTTGCAATTCAAGCTCTGTGGCGAGGATTGGGAGTGACATCTCAGCTGACCTTGCTTATTGTCAAGGTGTCCTCAGAACAGGTCCTTAGGTGTAAGCTGAGAGGTGGGAGAGGAGTCTCTTGTTTTCAGGAAGGTCATTCTATGGAGGAATTATTGGGACCCCGGGGACTTAATTCAGAGATGATGGTTATCTGAGCAATTTAGGCAATGCAGATGAGGAGGTACAAGCTTATTTTTGAGAGGAAGAGGTTAGAAGTGTATTTGCAGGTTTCTGGTTTGAGCAGCTGGGTAGATGATATGTATGGTTATCTTTTTTCTTTCTTTTTTTAAATTATTTATTTATTTATTTATTTATTTATTTTTGAGAGAGAGAGAGAGATACAGAGACAGAGAGAATTGAACTGGGGGAGCTCCCAGTTCAGCATATGGGTCCGCACGAGCCTGGGCCAGGATTCGATCCCTGGTCCCCGGCGCTGCAAAGTGAGCGCCTAACCCACTGAGCCATCCTGGCTTCCCCTGGTTATCCTTTTTTTGAAATAGATTGAGTGATAGTTTTTGTTTGTTTTAAATGAGAAATGGGGGTGGGTGGGAATGAATGTAAGGAGTCTGTAGGTCAAATAATGTTCACCAGAAATTTGCTTGCTTGGGGAGGCCGGGATGGCTCAGTGGGTTGGGCTCTCACTTTGCAGTGCTGGGTACCGAGGATCGTGTCCTGGCCCCAGCCCGTGCGGAACCATATGCTGAACTGGGAGCTCCCCGAGTTCGGTTCTCTCTCTGTCTCTGTCTCTCTCTGTCAATAAAAAAAATAAAATAAATAAAAAAAGGATGTCAAGAGAAAAGAACTCTTAAAAAAAAAAAAAGAAATTTGCTTGCTTGCGCTGAAATTCAGCACCTGGTATTATTAACTAAAGTTATGAAAAGCCAAGAGTGGAGGAGCAGAAGAACTAAGGCATGAGGAGGAAGGTAGAGGCTCCAGGTATGCCAATCTCCTGGTGAAACCTGTAGGCCACGACTTTGTCCTCTCTTCTTCCCAGTTGAGTTGTACTCACAAAAGCTGGTTCAGCTTGTCCCCACATTTGTTCAGTGGTGCTCAATTGTGCAGCTACACGTATTTGGCTGATACACACTGATAAAGGTGGTGCACAGTGGTTACTCATAGGAGGTGATTTCACAACTTCAGAGTGTCCCCATAACAAGGCAGTCGCTGGGAATATTGCTATTAAATTAGGTATACTGGTAAAACAACTATGATAGTAAGTGAGGGAACGAGGGAGGCGGAGGTGACGCATGGTGGGAAAGATGGAAGACTACCGGGCTGAAGAGACTGCTTTTGTTGATGAAATGAGCAGCATTGCACAGAGACCATAGAAAGTGCTGCGAGTGGTTAATGCCTGTCACACAGCAAAGTGAGTCAGTGGACCACGAATCAGTAGAACAAATGTGTAGCCAACTCACTGAGCTAGGAAAGCCATTTCAGTATGCTATGACCCGTGTAATTATGCAGAAGAATGGAGCCGGATTACACCCAGCAAGTTCTTGCCTCTGGGACAGATCTGCTGACCGGGACAAGACTGTGCTGCATTGGCAGTACCTGTGCCCTGGCCATGAGACTGCTTTGTCCAGCCCGTCACCGTTCTCCTTTCGTCACAACATTTCTCTCCCACCTTCAAACCACCAGTGGTGAATTCAGTGCACACCTTTGTCACTCTCTTTAAGTGTGTTCTTGGGCACTCTCAAAATGTAGAGGAACCAAATGCCTGCACTGTGCTAGGAACCACATGCCCACCCCCGTTCAGAGGAGTGGCTCGCCGTGGATAGGCAGAAGCCGGGCCTGCCACTTGTCTTCATTCTGAATATTTCGGTTCAAAGGTGCTGAAAATGCAAATCTGCTAGTGTGAAACTGTCTACTGTGGAAAGATTCAGATACACTAATTATTCATACTTTGTACTTCTGTTAAAATAATTACTCCAGTTTTTAAAAATTAGGGGGGAAAAGCATTATGCCACACAGCTTGTTCTTTAAGTATCTAAATTGTACTTTAAAGAAACAAAGTGAAAGTCTTAGGCCATGCATTATGGTTATGGTTTATATGAGAAAGAAGTCAGAACATCTAGTAGCCTGACTCCATCTAAGAAAAAGGCCCTGGTGAAGTAGCATGTGTAGTTAAAGTGGGCAAGGATTCATGTATTAGTTTGTAGAATTGCCTGTTTCAATTTACTTTTATGGTTACTTCCAGTCACACAGGGCAGAGGGAAAGCATGTGGTTGGGGTCTGAGAAAGCAAGAGAAGAGCCAGGCAGGTGTGAGTAAGCGTGCCCAAGGCCCCAGACCCTGGCTGGAGGAGGAGTGAGTTCTTACAGAGGCCTCCTGGCCACCTTGGAAGGAACTGTGTTGTCCTTGGAGAGGCTGCATCCTTCCTGGAGGCACCCAGCCCCTTGGTTTTGTTCTTCCCTGTCCCAGCTTCTCTCAGCTCCCTACTGTCCTCCCTTGTAGCTTTGTCTTTGGGGACAGCAAAGTCTGGGCATGTTTAAACAGTGTCAGGAGGAAGCGGTTGGTGATACAGGACAAGAGGAGGGAATGGGATCCAGACCACGGGTTAAAGGACCAGTGTCCCTTCAGTGAACAGGTGTTCTTTTTTCCTCTAAGCTCCTTTGATATAGAAACTGCTGAGAAAAACTCATTCATTTTCTTGAAGTTTTTTGAAGTTGTCTTATGTCCAGGTTGTATTTTGGTCTCTTGCCTTGAATTGTGAGGGCTGGTTTTCAAGAGTTGTATAGGATTGTAATTGTTAGGGCTCTCCTCTTCTGTCTCCTAGAAGTATGTGTCTCTTAGGGATACTAAGTTCAAGAAAGGAAGAGTCCTCATCAATGTTGGTCTTGAAATGAGACATATCTTATCACCACTTACAAAGCTGTTCAGTGGCCTTTAACTGTTAAGGAGGGGGTTTGCATGTTCAGTAATAAGATTTTTGGAGCCCTGGGGGGCTCTGGCCAGGACATGAGGAAGACTAGTTGCTGCATTTCCCAGCATCTGCTGCATTAAACAGCACTTAATGCATATGCTAGAGCCCTGCAGACCCTTTGCAGTTTCTTCATGACTCGGCTGAGTTTCATTGTCCTTCATTTGAGGAAACATTATACATTCCAGATGTTCTTACTGTGTTTGATTAATATAGATCAGAAGTACCTTTTTCTGAGCAAAGCTTTTATGTAACATGCTTGAAAACTGCATATTGGTAGGATTTAAAGAAGTTGGTCTGTTACAGGATGTAGTATGCTATCAGTGTCAGATGTTCATAGTTTTTTTTACTTAATCCATTTATATATATAGTGCTGGGACTTCAGACAGTTCCCATCTCTAGTTCTGGCCCTTTGGTGCTCTCCCAGGGATAAGTGTGCCCAGCCTTACAGCCCAGGGTTGCAGCAGCACTGAACTGCGCTGCAGCTCTCACACTCTGCCGTTCATTAAAATGTCAGGTTCTAAGTTGGCTTACCACCACTCCCCAGCTCACTCGAAGTATTATGTGCTTTCAATTGAAGAACTAGTCATAGATTATAAATTAGCGCAGTAGAGTATGAATGTCCTTAAAGAAATGCAGGATTTGTTAGAAGAGTAAGATGAATGAAACTTTTCCAGCAAAGAGTTGAACAATGTACTACGTAGAGTTCATTTTTGAAGAGGAATTCTCGGTCTTTTAAGGCTTTTGTGTTGTTGATTCTGACTTCATCTTGATACAGGTGTATACTAATGTTACATTTGGCCATCAGCAGTTTTTGTTTTCATATGTGAATGAGAAAAAGTGAAGATACTGAACTACACAGTCCTGCTCTTTGTCCAAAAGATGATGCTACATCTGAAATGTCAGCAGGAAGCTGTTTTCCCTGTGCTCTGGACTCTAGATACATTTTGTTTGCCATGGAGGGAGGTTATTGTGTGGCTAAAAGAAATGGCATAAAAAGGAGAAGCACAGAAGTTCAGCAGGAAGTGCCATTACAGCAAATGAGGAGACTTGGGGGTAGGAGTGAGGCGACCTCAATAATGCAAGAAAGATCTGGCTTTCAGGGCGGCATGCTATTGGCTCAGGGGTTGTCATTTTCAACATGGGAAGTAGTTCTTTTTTTTTTTTTTAAGATTTATTGATTTTTGACAGGGAGACACAGACAGAGAGACAGAGAGAAGGGGGAGGACCCAGAGCAGTCTCCATAGTTGACATTAGTTTTCCATATACTTTTACTCCACAGGTGGGCACAGGGCTGCACAGGGCAGGAACTGGGCGGGGAGCCTTCACATAGGTCCCAGCAAGAACTGAACTGGGGGCACACCCCAGCTCAGCATGTGGGTCCGCATGGGCCGGGCCAGGATTCGATCCTGGGTCCCTGGGGCTTCAAAGCGAGTGCTCAACCTGCTGAGCCATCCCAGCTTTCCCGGGAAGTAGTTCTTAATAAAAAAAATGTTGTTAGAGAAATGGAGATCAGAACACAGTAGACTCAGAGGACGATTAGCTTTTCAGTTATGAAATCTAACATGTTTGTAAAAAAGTATTTCTTATATTTTACTCCTTCCCTTTTAGGTTAAATGAAGTACAGTGATACCTCGTTTTTCGCGGTTAATGGGGACCAGAACCTTCCGCGAAAGCTGAAAAACCGCGAAGTAGGATTTGCCCCTAGGAATTTTCGTGTATGCGGGTACAAGAATGTTTTAAATATGTAAACAGTATTCATACTTTACTCATTTAAGACAAAAATTACAAAAGTATACGTATTTACTTAAATGTGTCAGTGCTAATGAATAAGGTTAATTACAAAACCTTATACAGTAATAAACATTAATCAACATTGCTTTCTGAGAGAGGCGAAGAGTCTTGTGTTGGTGGCGGAGGAGAGGCTCTCACTTGACTCGTAGAAGCTTTAGGCTCACTCAGAGACTTTCTCACGCATCAACATGAAACAACCCTCCTTTCCGCAATGTGGCTGCTGACATGGTTGTATTTTTTCATTAATATTTTGGGGGAACCCGCGAAGCACTGAAGCCGCAAAACATGAAGCGCAAAGTGGCAAGGGAACACTGTAGACATGCTACATTGTTTCCTGTGCAGCCTGCAGGTTTAGACCTGGCACTTAACTGGTAGTGTTAAGGAAGATGTGTTAATTAGGTAAGCATGCCCCCTGTGAAGATCCGCCTGTGGTCATTAGTCATTGCCCTTTCCATTTGCTTCTCTCTCTGGTGGAAAAGTATAGCTGCTTCAGGGGGTTATCTTTTGGAAAAGGAATGACTCATGATGAGAGCAAGAAGTTATACTTTGAGGACAGAAAGTCTGTATCTCTAGGGATGTGAGTCCCGACTTCAACTTTGCACTTATTTTTACAAAGTAGCTATTACAGTGGCATTCAAAGTAAGAGATAAGATCTTTAATCTTCATATTGTTTCACTTGTTTCAAATAACATTTCATTTAAGCTTCTTTATAACCAAGTATTAGAGTGGTTGGAGTTTATCAGAGATTTAATGACTGAAATACTTCTCTCCTAGCCAGAATATTAATGAATGAAGTGATCTAGACTCTTTGTTTTGTTTTATTCTGTTCTGTTTCACTTTGTATTTTAATAAGAATCCCAGCTAAAGTGATTTTCCAAATAATTATTCTCTTTAAAGCAAGATAATATGTCAGAAACCAATCATAATTCATCTTAGAGCTTGCAGGGGCATTTTTCAGGTGAACATATATAATGGGAAACTTTAAAAATCAATCTTGACTTTTTTTTTTTCTTAATCATTCCATACAGGTGGATGTGGGGTCTCGCAGGGCAGGAACAAAACCTAGGACCTCCCATTTGGGAGGTGAGAGCCTTCTCAACAGAGCCATCTTGGTGGTTGGTTACCAGTTGCACCGCAGTTCAGCATGTGGGGCGGCGTGGACCAGGGCCAGAGGGGCCAGAAATCTAACCCTGAACCTCGTGACTGTGAGGCAGGCGTTCAACCACTTGAGCTATCCCGGCATCCCCAATCTTGAAGTTTATTGGCAGCATTTACATAGGAGTATTTCCATACTGGGTGCCAATTTAAATGTGTAATTAAACAACTGCTGAGATTGGATTCCTTTCTTTCATTCGTCAGTATCTTTGAGTGACACATTTACTATGAGACTTAGTGGAAAGATGTACTATCATAGAGATACTGAATCTTAAAAAACAAGTGTTGGAATAACATCTCTCCTGAAAATAGCCATCTGTTGCTGTGTAAATATCACCCTCTTTAAACCTACACATTCAGTTGGTATATAGGTGACCCTTGAACAACCATATTTCAATGGCATGGGCTCACTTCTGCAAAGAATTTTTTTTTTTTAAGATTTATTTTAATGTTTTTGGCAGAGAGAGACAGAGAGAAGCAAAAGAGCCCAGAGCAGTCTCTGTAGTTGTACATCATAAGTTTTTGACTTGGTTTCATTCTACACAGGTGGGCGGGGGCCGTGTGGGGCAGGAACTGGGCCAGGGGCCTCCTGTATGGGAGGCCCACCCTCAGGAGCTGGGGATGAACTGGGAGTCTTCCACATGGGAAGCTTTCCCCAGTTTAGCATATGGGTCTGCAGGGGCCAGGACCGGAACTCGCTTCTCGGACCCCAGGGCTGCAAAGCAAGTGCTTAACCCTCTGAGCTATCCCAGCTTCCCAAGAATTTTTTGTTAATTGTCAGCCTTCTGTATTTACGGGTTTAACCAACATTGGATCAAAAACAGTATTTTCAAATTCCCAGCTGCAATCCCAACCGTGGATGGAAAAAATACTATTCTTTATTTTCTTTTGGTTGAATCCGGAGATGCGAAGGGCTGGCTGTTGAGTCAAAAGTACTCAGATTTTCGACTGCACAGAGGTTGGCACCCCTAACCCCAGTATTGTTCAAGGTCAGTTGTATAATCTGTGCATGATGCTGTGGAAGGACAGATTGATCTATCCTAAGGTATCCCAAATTATTATGCTATAAGGCAGGGATATGCATTTGAGATATTACAGAGTGATGCTGACAGCCCTGAGATACACAGTAATCCAACGAGCAGCAAGAGGCAAATGAACAAGGAACTGTAATTCCTATCACGGTATTTTGTTTTCTTACACCTCTCTATTTAGAGATGGGTATATTGAGTTCATTAAAGAAAGTTACTACTATTAACAGGTTCTTCCAACCCCAGAATGCTATAATTGTGCTTTAACGATTTGATTTAGCTTCTTTGATCCTTTTTGTTTTATCTAATGGGTTTATTTAGTGTCAGGGGTCTGGAAGGTAAGCTGTCTTTCTATAAAGTAATATTTAGACATCAAAGGTAACAAATTTTAATTTTCGAATTCATTCTCAAAGGGGATCAGACTACTAATTAGCACAGTCTCTTAAATTGCTAACTAAGCCCACTTTCTATCTGTAGTCAGACTGTTTACTTATCTAGTTGAATGTTCATTTATTTTTTTTTGTAAGATGACCCTAATAGTTATGTTGGAGTTCATAGACCATGTGTACCTTGTAGAATCTTGTAGTAGAATCTTGTACTATCCATCTCATTTGCTTGTGCTCTATCCTGTGACTCACAGATCCAATTTTGATCTCTTCTGATCTAGAGACAAATAAATCATTTGTTTCCACAGCACCCTTTATACCAAGAAAAATAATTTCATGCTGTTTAGCTGAGTTACATATTTTAGAAATTCTCAAATTCTCAAAATATGATTTATCATTTTTATTTGAATATCCACTGAGGTATGCCAGGTGCATGTATGAAAATGTGCCTCTTGTAATAACCTTTAAAGTTAACAGTCACGTGAAATGACAAATATGAGGCTTAGTCTATTTCATTGTGTGAACATCATAGAATGTGCTTATACCAACCTAGAAGGTATAGCCCACTACACACCTAGATTGTATGGTCTAGCCTATTACTGTACTGAATACAGTAGGGAATTATAACACAGTGGTATTTTTATATCTAAATATAGAAAAGATGCAGTGAAAATACAGTATAAAAGATAGTGTGCTTGATTTGGAGAGAAAGGACTATGGAGGAAGGCACCCTTCCTTGGAGGGAGAGTAGATGTCATTAGGAGGGAGAGAGGGAAGGAATGAGAGTGGGAAAGAAGAGAAGGGGAAAGAAAAGGAGAGCAGAGATCAAAGAGACCAGAGAGATAAAGCTTGAGATGAAAATAATTACAGGGAGAGGGAGGAGAGAGAGGAATAGGACTGGAGGGAAATGAGTTTGTGGCAACTTGTGTGGGTGGGCTCCTGGGCTCCCTTCCTTGACAGTTGCCCAGCCAGTGGTGGGCACAGGGCAGGTAGGCATCATGCTGAGCCTCTGGTCTGCATAAACCAGCCAGAGCTAGCAGTGCATTCAACATCTTAGGTCCAGCCATTTATTTGTTTGTTTATTCATTTTTATTGTTTTTGACAGAGGGAGAAGGGAGAGGGCCCAGAGCAGTCTCCATAGTTGTACATTAGTTTTCAACATAGTTTCATTCCACAGGTGGGCATGGGCTGCACAGGGCAGGAACTGGGCTGGGGGCCTCCCACATGGGAAGCACGCCCCTGTGAGAACCAAAAAACGGGGCACACCCCAGCTCATCATATGGGTCCACATGGGCGGGGGCCAGGATGTGATCCTCCAGCCTTTTTTCTTTAAACATCACAAACTTTTTGCTTTAAATCCATCACAATCTTATGAGACCTCATGACTGACTGAACGAACCATCTTTAGGCTAGGTCGTGTGTGACTGTACTATTTGGGTCACTTCCACTCTCTATTATGAATAATGTTACCATGAATATTTACATACAAGTTTTGGTGGAGATAAGTGTTTTCAGTTCTCATGGGAATATACCTAGGTATGGGGTAAATGCCTAGTAGTAGAATTGCTGGGTCACATGGTAAATCTTAACGTTTAAAAATTTTAAATTGTTTACTAATGTGGTGGTGCCATTTTACATTCCCACCGGCAGTCTAGGAGGGTTCTGGTTTTTCCACGTCCTCCCCAACACTTGTTATTGTCTTTAATCGTAGCCATCCCAGTGGGTGTGAAGTGGTATCTTTTATTCTCATTTGTGTTTCCCTAACGATTAGTGATGTTGAGCATCTTTTCATGTGCTTACTGGCTATTCATATATCTTCTTTGGGCAAATGTCTATCCTGACTATGCCCATTTTTAATTTTTCTCTTATTGCTGAGTTTTAGGAATTATTCTAGATAAGTTTTTCTTATCACATATATAATTTGCAAATATTTTTTTCCCATTCTGTGGGTTATCTTTTCACTTTATTGATGGTGTGCTTTGAAACACAAAAGTTTTTCATTTTGATGAAGATCCATTTATTTTTTGTTGCCTCTGCTTTTGGTGTCGTATTTAAGAAGTCATTGTGCCCCCAGTTCAGTTCTCACTGGGGTCTCACCCCGGCCCAGTTCCTACCTTGTGCAGCTCTGTGCTCACCTGTGGAATGAAACTACTGGTATGTGGAAAAACCAATGATGTGCAACTATGGAGACTGCTCTGGGCCCTCCCCCTTCTCTCTGTCTCTGTATCTCTCTGTCAAAAACAATAAAAATAAATCTTTAAAAAAAGAAAAATGCAAATGACATCTTGGCATTATTATGAAAATCATTTTGACCTCCTGCACCCAGGAAAGGGTTCTCTGGGACCCCTGACAGAGTACAGACCACACTTTGAGTCCCCTGTCTTAGAGAACAAGACTGAGTAAGGTAGTTTCACAAGAGGATGACATTGATGACTGAATGACAGTTGTAGTATCTGTATTGACACACAGCTAGAAAGGGACTTGGGTTCTTTTCCTGCATGGTCAGTACTAGCTCTTCTCTTACGAGAACCACAGGACCTGAAGTGTTAGGGGGCTGCTTGGTAAACATGCAGTCAGCACGCCTGATAAGTTTTATTAAGTATGTATGATTATAAAAATAGTAAGTTATTCAAAAAATTGAGACTACAGGAATGAAACAGTAAAACCCTGTCCTTGAGTTTTAATGCTCACACATTGTTAGTCATCTGGTTTATTTCCTTTTAGTTTCATTTGCTTTTAAATTTTCACAAAGTTATGTGAATTTTTTTAGATTGTAATTAGGCTGCTTACGGTTTTACATCTTGATTTTTTAATTTGATGTCATTTTTGTGAATATTTCAAATGTAATATATTCAATTAGTTTTTGTTTTTTTGTAGTAAACGTTTTTCTTTTTTATGTGCTAGAGCTGCTAGAACATTGTTCATAAAGTGGTTTCTATAGTTTTGGTAGAAGTAAATATGTGAAATTTTAGGTGTATATTGATAATGTATTCTAGTTAGATTGCCCTTTTTATTTTTATTATGGAAAATTTTAATGACAAAATCAAAAAGGCTACTTACTACAGCAATCCTCAGTGTACCCATCATTTAGTTTCAGCTACCATCATCTTGCTGTGTTCTTATATTTTTGTCTCTTCTAATTTCTTACAAAAAACTAGCATATTTTAAAGCAAATCCCAGATCCATAATTTTATCCATAATCTTTTAGTTTAGGTAAGACATTTAAAAAGAAACAGTCACAGCACCCTGATTGCACTCATAGAATTAATATTTGTTCTATAATGTCCTTTATTACTTAGGCAGCATTCAATTTTTCCTGTCAAAAATACTATTTTAATCTTAATTTATTTGAATTTGGATGCAGATACAGTTCTCATATTACATAAGGGTTTTCTGGGTTTTTTTTTTAAGATTATTGTTGGAGAGTAAGAGAGAGAGAGAGAGAGTAGTGGGGAGTGCCCAGAGCAGTCTCCATAGTTGTACATCATTAGTTGTGATATATAATAGTTTCATTTCACACAGGTGGATGTGGGGCTGTGGGGTGAGAACAGAACTAGGGGCCTCCCACATGGGAGGTGAGAACCCTCACTGCAGATCCATTCTGACGGTTATCAGTTTCGCCGCAGTTCAGCATATGGGTTTGCAGGGTCCAGGGCCTGGAATCAAACCAGGACCTTGCCATTGTGAGGCAGGCACTCTACCTGCTGAACTATATCCCCTACATACGGTTTTTTGATTAAAGCTTTTTGCATTTTGTATAAATACAAATGTCCTTCATGTCTCACATTTGCTATAGAAATGAGGTCGTCTTATAGAATGCCCAACATTTTAGATTTTAGTTAATGGCTTTGTGTTGGTGTTATTTGTTTTAAAAGACCTAAATTTTTTTTTTTTTTTAAGGTTTATTGTTTAAGAAAAGGTGAGTGGGGAGACAAGAGGGGGCAGAGCAGTCTCCATAGTTGTACATCATTAGTTGTGATAATAGTTTTATTCCACACAGGTGGATGTGGTGTCCACGCAGGTCAGGAACCAAACTGGGGAGGAAGGGCTCCCATATGGGAGGCAAGAACCTTTGCTGCCATCCAGTGGTTACCAGTTGCAGCATATGGGTTTTGTAGGAGTCAGGGCTGGGATTCTTTATCCAACCTCAGTTGGAAGGTAAGCACTCAACCTCTTGAGCCATCCCAGCATCCCCAGTGTGTTGGTGTTATTTAATGTGTGTTATCCCAGAATTTCCTTTAAATTAGGGGTCTGGTGTTAGAGATATTTTTTGTTTGTTTTGTTTTTAAAGATTTATTGTTTTTGACAGAGACAGAGAGAGAGAGAGAGACAGAAGGGGGAGAGCTTAAAGCAGTCTCCATAGTTGTACATCATCAGTTCTCGACATGGTTTCATTCCACACATGTGGGTGGGGGCTGCACAGGGCAGGAACCGGGCTAGGGGCCTCACAAATGGGAGGCACGCCCCCCAAACCTGGGGGCCAAACTGGTGGGGCCTCCTATATGGGAAGTTTGCCCCAGCAAGAGCTGGACCCAGTTCAGCATATGAGTCCGCACAGGCCAGGGTTGGGACCGGGACTCCATCCTCAAACCCCCAGAGCTGCAAAAGCAAGTACTTAATTTGCTGAGTCATGCTGGCTTCCCCTGTTTGTTTTTAAGATTTATTTTATTGTTTGACAGAAAGAAGAGAGGGGACCCAGAGCAGTCTCCACAGCTCCATATCATTAGTTTCCACATAGTTTCATTCCACAGGTGGATGTAGGGCGGAAACCAAACCAGGGCCTCCCACATGAGAAACATGCCCCAGTTCAGCATATGGGTTTGCATGGGACTCGATCTTCGGACCGTGGGGTTGCAAGGGAAGTGCTCAACCTGCTGAGCCATCCCGGCATCCCCAGTGTAGAGGTTTGATTAGGTAAGGTTCTTTCTTTTGGCAAGAATGCTTCATATATAGTGCACTTTCATCACATCGAGAAGAATGTACTACCTCAGTCCATTTGTAGTGATAAGATTGAAAAGTAGCTTCAGTCAACGGCTATCTGATCCAGCCATTATAAAGTTCCCCATTGGCTCTTCACTCAATTTTAGTATATGTCAGTGATCATTGCATTTGTTATTTCATTAGATTTTGCAGTGTTTTGATTTTCTAATTCTGTCCTTCACTTTCACTTATTAATTATGGTTCCTGTATAGAGAACAACTTGCCCTGATCAACTATTTGGTTATGCTGAAATAGCCATGTAGGAAAGGCAGGCTAATTATTGTTTCCCTTTCGTAATCTTCAGAAAAATGAGTTGTCATAATAGCCTCCAGAGGTGACCAGTGTGGTAGTGATGTTTCGACTATCATGGATTTTCATAGTTTGTGTCCACTCATTCTTTTTGATCCTCACATTGTCCTTTTGCCATCAGGAGCCTGCTTTCCTTTACTGTGGTGCCTGTGACCACAGGAGTCTTTGTTAGCTTCCTTGCTTTCATGATACGATGTCCCAGGTGTTCAGCTCAAACTGAGCAAGTCTACAAAAATAATTGATCAGCTCTCCAGGAAAGTGTAGATGGAAGATGAGAAAAGACTCAGGAACTGTCACAATTTGGAGGAGACTAGAGAGAGTGACAACCAAATGCCATGTGGGAGCCAAGACTGGATGCTGGAGTAGATGGAGGACGTTAGTAGAAACACTGGTGAAAGCCAAAGAAAATCTGTAGCTTCGTTTAAAAAGTTACATATCTTGTTTTTAAAAAGCTGATTGTATGTCTTTTACCTAGCTTATTTGATTTTAAGTTTGTATCTCCTTTATGCTTAAAATCTGTGTACCTAACATTAATGTAATTCTTTATCCTGTTATAGTGTACATAATAAATGAAGTAAAATTGTTTCAAAGTAATACCAATATGTACCCCCAAAGAACAGGCCTACTGAATATATTTCAGGGTTTCTTTTTTTTTTAAAGATTTAATATTGTTTTTGACAGAGAGAGAGAGATACAGAGGCAGAGACAGAGAGAAGGGGGAGGACCCAGAACAGCCTCCACGGCTGCACATCATTGGTTTTTCCACATAGTTTCATTCCACAGGTGGGCGCGGGGCTGCACAGGAAAGGAACTGGGCCAAGGTCTCACCCCAGTAAGAACCGAACTGGGGCACTCCCCAGTTCAGCATATGGGTTCACACGGGCCGGTGCTAGGGGATCAAGATCCCCAGTCCCTAGGGCTGCAAAGTGAGCACTTAACCCACTGAGCCATCCCGGCTTCCCCTTTCAGGGTTTCTTGGTGAATTTTTAGGCTCTTACATGTAAATGCTACTTAAAATCACATAGAATAGTTCTCTGAATAGTTAATTGCTCCAACTTGATAAACCATTAAGTTTGAGATTATATTTTTAAGGATTGCTTTTAGTGTTTAAAAAGACTTTTAAGAAATATTAATTATGAAACATTTCTGGTATATGTGAAAATTATTTAGAAACAGCTAATTCTCAAGGGTTTATTAAGATTGATGACACTTTTTTCAGTATAACTTTACACTGAGATTTAAAAAAAAAAAAGTACTGTTAGCATAGGGGACCACTAGACAGGAGGAGGGCCCTTTTTGTCATCTTTCAACCTTTTCTTGGGGAGAGAGATGAAATCAAATCAGGGAAATGACTCCTTGTTCAGCTCACAAAGGCTTTGTGGAGGCTGCCTCTGAACCTCCTGTTTCCAAACTACCAGATCTTAGGCCAGGAAGTGCTTGGCTTTGTCAGCAGATTTCCCCCGGCTGTATCCGTATTTCTCTTTATAGCCTACAGACCTGCTTGTTGGCTATCCCACAAAGCAGTAGTTTAAGTGTCAAAATAGTTTTGGCCTCTTGAACAAGTAATGAAAAGTGATTTATTAGAAGGATTGTTGGTACTTACATCATCACTTTAAATCTTACTGTGTTGTAGATTCAGATGTTTGATAATACAAAGTCTGATTTTAGTGCTTTTTGTGTGTTATACTGTTTTAAAATGGTAGTGACCCCTTCTATTGGCAAACTTGCTAGTTGTAGGATTTTTTTTTTTTTAAAAGATGTACCGTATTTTCCGGCGTATAAGACGACCGGGCGTATAAGACGACCCCCTAATTTTACAGTTAAAACATAGGTTTAGGTCTATATTCGCTGTATAAGACTACCCCCCACTTCCGAGGCAACACCAGTTCTTTTTTTAATTAAATTTTTAATGAATGACATTTTTCGAACATACCGTAATATACCATACATTGATACGATAAATGGAAGGTCTCTTCACAAATGGCAATGCCATGAACTTGACCGAGAAACAAGAAATCCAAAAGAGAACATTAACAACGATGGCATCATCTGGAAAGAAAATTACATGAAGAACTTGCAGAAAATGCTTGTTTGTGACTGACTGGGATGATAAGAGGATTTTCTAGGCAGAGGAGCATTGTGAGCTTAAAATCCTTCAAAATCCTCATCATGTTCTTCTTCTGACATCATAAGTTCATCAATGACCTCTTGTAGTACATTTGTAAGACAGTCATATGGATCAAATTCCGAATCAGATGGTGTGGCTTCAGTTTCGGCTTCCCCTTCATCTTGCCACAAGAAGTCATCCTCCATACCGTCCAAAGAATTTGATATACCACACTTCTTGAAAGACCTGATTACTGTTTCTTCAGTAATATCATTCCAGGCTTTTATGACAAAGTTACACAAAACATCCAATTGTGGCGCACGCATGTTTCCTCCTTT
>PVKE010026915.1:0-21973 GCA_004027555.1 Craseonycteris thonglongyai
CCCCCCCCCGCCCCCCAGGTTCTGCCTCCTGCAGTCCATGAAACACTGCCAGGTGCAACGGGAGAGCCTGGTGCGGGCAGGAAAGAAAATCGCCTACCAGGGCCGGGTCAAGGACGAGCCTGCCTACTACTGCAACGAGTGTGACGTGAGTGGGCTGGCTCTCCCTTTCTCTGGAGGACGGGGCCACCGGGGTCCTCTTCCTGCTGACTGACCGTGCTCCCTGTCCCAGGTGGAGGTGTTCAACATCCTGTTTGTGACGAGTGAGAACGGCAGCCGCAACACGTATCTGGTGCACTGCGAGGCCTGTGCCCGGCGCCGCAGCGCAGGTCTCCAGGGCGTGGTGGTGCTGGAGCAGTACCGGACTGAGGACCTGGCGCAGGCCTACGACGCCTTCACGCTGGTGAGGCCCCAGCGCAGGGCCGCGCGCGGTGACCCGAAGGGGTGCGCAGGGGCGGGCTGTGGGGTGGGCCGGCCCCGAGCCTGCCGCCGAGCCGCCCGCTCTCTTCCCGCAGGCCCCCGCCAGCACAGCGCGATGAAGCCGGATGCCCCGCCCGCCTGCTGGCCTGCAGGGCGCCGCGGGGCCACCAGCACAGGCCTGGGCTGGACCTAGGTCCCGCTTCTGGCCGGGAAAGGGGGTCGGGCCCAGCCCTTCCACCCCATTGGCAGCTCCCCTTCACTTAATTTATTAAGAAAAAAAAAAAAACTTTTTTTTAAGCAAATATGAGGAAAAAAGAAAAAAAAAAAAAAGGGAGACTTGGGGGGAGGGGCTGGCAGCCCCTCGCCCACCAGCGCCTCTCCTCACCGACTTTGGCCTTTTTAGCAGCAGACACAAGGACCAGGCTCCGGCGGCGGCGGGGGTCACATACGGGTTCCCTCACGCCTGCCAGCCGCCCGCCCGGCGCAGATGCACGCGGCTCGTGTATGTACATAGACGTTACGGCAGCCGAGGTTTTTAATGAGATTCTTTCTATGGGCTTTACCCCTCCCCCAGAACCTCCTTTTTTACTTCCAATGCTAGCTGTGACCCCTGTACATGTGTCTCTGTTTATTCACTTGGTTATGATTTGTACGTTTGTTTTTTTTTTGTTTTGTTTTTTTAATTTATAACAGTCCCACTCTCCTCTATTTATTCATTTTTGGGAAAACCCGACCTCCCGCACCCCCAAGCCATCCCGCCCTCCCCTCCAGGGACCGCCCGCCGCCAGGCTCTCCCTGCGCGCCCCTGTGTGTCCGGGCCCGGCCCGTCCGTCTCCGCCCGTCAGTGGCTCCAGCCGGGTTCTCATGGTGCTCAAACCCGCTCCCCTCCCCTACGTCCTGCACTTTCTCGGACCAGTCCCCCGACCCGACCCAACCCCAACCCCGCCTGAGGGTGAGCGACTCCTGTACTGTAGGGGAAGAAGTGGGAACTGAAATGGTATTTTGTAAAAAAAATAATAATAATAATAAATAGAACAAAAAAATTTTAAAGTTTTAAAGAAAGAACTATGAGGAAAAGGAACCCTGGCCTTCCCAGCCCCGGCCAATTTTAAAAACACGAACCTTCTTGCCCCCCCTCCCCCTTCCCCCCTCCCCATTTCTTTTTAAGTGTGAAACAGCCCGGGGCCAGGGCCTCCCTGGGGCAGGGACACCCCGGGATGAGTTTCTTTGGGGCTTTATTTTCGTTTCGTTGGTTTTCTCCACGCTGGGGCTGCGGAGGGGTGGGGGGTTTACAGTCCCGCCCCCTCGCACTGCACTGTCTCTCTGCCCTAGGGGCAGAGGGGTCTTCCCAACCTTACCCCTATTTTCGGTGATTTTTGTGTGAGAATATTAATATTAAAAATAAACTCAGAAAAATAATCCTGTTTTGATAGTGTGCTGGTAATAGCAGGGAGAGTACTGGGAGTAGGGCTGCAAGCTGTGATTGATGGGAAGAGACCCGGCCAGGGGTGAACCCCTCCCCGGAGGCGCCTGTGGAATGTCCAGAGTTCTGGTCTGCTCCTCCGTAGGGGGGGTGCCTACTCCAAGAGCCGCATTCCAGGATAAGGGGGGTGGGGAGAGGCCGGGCCGGGGGAGGGGCAGGAAAGAGGGCTATAAGGGCCGTGGCCCAGGCGGCCGGAGCCAGGCGGGCCATGGCGGATGTCCCCGGGGCTCAGCGACCGGTTCCCAGCGGCCCAGAGCCCCGGGACCCTCTGGATTGCTGGGCCTGCGCGGTGCTGGTCACGGCCCAGAATCTGCTGGTTGCTGCCTTCAATCTGCTCTTGCTGGCACTGGTGCTAGGGACCATTTTGCTACCCGCTGTCACCATGCTAGGGTTCGGCTTCCTCTGCCACTCCCAGGTGAGCATGCGCCCCGGGGTGTACGTGTGAGCGCGAGTGTATGTGGTGATTGATGATAGTTGTGAAATCTACGGGCCACAACTCCTCACCTGGGCTATTTGGCTGGGACTTGACACCTCTCCTCCCACAGTTTCTGCGCTCCCGGGCACCTCCTTGCACCGCGCACCTGCGGGACCCAGGCTTCACGGCCCTGCTGGTTACTGGATTCCTGCTCCTGGTGCCGCTGCTCGTGCTTGCCTTGGCCAGCTACCGCCGCCTTTGCCTGCGCCTCCGCCTGGCTGACTGCCTCGTGCCCTACAGCCGAGCTCTCTATCGGCGCCGGCGCACCGCGCTGCCGGGGCAAACCCGGGCCTCACCAGTATCCCAGGCTGTTCCCACATCAGGAAAGGTCTGGGTTTGAGAACCCTCGAGCCAAGAACAACCCTGACGACTGCCCTCCCTTTTGGTCAGCCCAAGGACTTGAAGCCTTGGGGTCTCTCCACCTACCCCGGCCCCACCCCTGCCTCAGCTGGGTCCTAGGATCCTGCCTAGGCGAACAGCAGCATCTGTGGACCCAAAATTGGTGAAAATCCGTCAGACCCTGGAAAACCCTTTCCTCTCACTACCCATATCTCAATCCTGAACATCTGGGCTGGACCTTGCGCGCACACGCACACACGCCTTGCCCCCACCCTCACCTTGGGAATAGGACAATTGAACCTCACTGATGCCCTACTTTTCCGGTGCAGCTCCTCTAGGTTTTATGGGCTGGTGGGTGAGGTTGGAGGGGAAGGACTGATCACACACCAATAAAGAATTAATGAACTTAATGTCCTCCTGGGATTCTGTGAACAGAGGGTTGGCACAAAATATGATTACTCCTGCTGTGTGCCCAGGGAGTGGGTGTGTGGCTCAAGTGTGCAGACCCGAGCATCCTTCAGCGTCCTGGCCTTCCCTTATCGCATTAGCCTGTTCTTCCTGGCCAGACCCCAGGGCTCTGTCCCTGACCCCAAAGTCACCTCTCCATCAATAGAGTGAAGAGGGCCTGGCCTTTGTCGCCTGCCCTGCGCCCCTTGGGGACCCAAGCCCGTTCTCTGACCCCAGCTTAGAGGAACTCGGTGTTGCCAGGCCGGGGAGGGAAACAATGGGCCTTCCGGAGCAGGATGACAACCCCCTCCCGCCACAATTCTGGAGCAGCAGCGTGGGAGGGAATATGGTGGGGTCCACCCTGGGGCCTGTTGACCCCAAGCTCAGCCTATCTCCCCATCCCCACCCTCAAACCCGAGGGAATCTTTGGCACCCCTGGACGTCCAGGTTATGAAAAAAGGGTTGACAGTGCTTCCGACTTTCAAAATAAACCTCCATTCTAGGGGTGGGGTGTGTGATCCCTGCCCAGGCATCCCAGCTACACACATACAGGCCACTTTGGTTATAGGTTTAATGAAATCTGAAAGGCATGCGCGTTCGTGGTCAGAGATAGGGAGGCCCTGCCAGGCTCTCTCTTTGCACCTCAATAGAAACGATGTGGTGTCCGGGTACCATGGCCAGACCCAGCACACGGGGTTCCCCAGCGGAGAAAGAATCTAGAAAGAAGGATCAGAGAGAGCATCAGGGATGCAGGCCAGAGTCGGTCCCGCCCCTCTCAGCCACGACTTCTAGCCCCAGAAGATAAAGGGTGCAGCCAGGAACTGAAGGGAATATGCCTTGCACGAGGCTCTGCCGAGTTCCCAGGCGGGTGAGAATTCCCCGGGCACTGACCCGACGGCTTGAGGAACTCTTGCGCCGAGCCCAGGATAACATTGCAGTCGCGGTCGGTACAGAGGAAGCAGCCGACCAGTGTTCGTCCATCTGTCATGCGAATCCGCATAGTCTTGTTGAGCAGCGCTTCCAGCTGCTGCCGGGCACGAGCAGCCGGCAGGTCCTCGCGCTCCCCGTCTGAGTCCTGTGCCGGGCGCGACACTCGCTCAGACCGCCCCTTCCCGGCTGCTGCCCCCCGCCCTCCAACGGAACCCGCGGGGCGCTCACACAAATCCCAGAGGCTGCCGGGAATTGCAGTTCCCCTTCCATCCCCCCATATTGCTCCCCGACTGCCCCTCAATCTCGGAACCCGAACCCGCGCTAACCCCAGCGCTGGAGCTGCTTTGACGCCTGCTGCAACAGCCATTCTCCTCTCGTAGCAGCATGGTCGGTCCAGCTCCGGCCATTTGTCCCGGGGCCTCCTCCGGGCCCTTCAACTCCCTAAGCACCTTTCAGGTTCTGTGGTCTAAGGTCTCGCGAGCGCTCCCGACCTCTTCTCGCGCGAGTTCGCCGCTCCTCCGCGTCGCCTCGGCAACTGCAGAGATCTCGCGATCTTCTCTTTCTCCAGCGCCTCGTTCGCTGGGGCCTAGACGCCGGACGTCTTAAGATATCGCGAGAAGTTTTACCTCTCGATTTTTACATATCCTTGAAGAACCCTGGAATTTAGCAAGCATTTTATCTTTTTTCACAATCGCACAACTCTCCCTTGTTTTTCTGCCTCACGGGAAAGCCTGCCCTAAATACCCGCTGTAGCCCAGGATACTCTGAATTAAAACTGTTCGTCCGCCACGCAACCCCCGTCCCGAACTCCTAAGGACGCGACTCATTTACTTGACAGGGGGGATCAGACTACAGTTCCCATGAGCCCATGTCCCTCTTCGCCCACAGAGCATTTGAGCTCAGTGATTCCCCGGACGGTGGCTGGAAAAGGACAATGGTTTCCATGTCAGCGGATAAACGCGCTTGCCTTAGCTCCCGGACGAAAAGGATGCGGTAGTCAGTGCTGCTGAGGAGAAAGGACGGCACTTAAAGGAGCCGGCGACCAATAGAGCAAGAACCATGCAGCGCCGGGGCCTAGTGGCCGGGCCAGACTTTGAGTATTTCCAGCGTCGGTATTTCACGCCGTCGGAGGTGGCCCAACACAACCAGCCGGAAGACCTCTGGGTGTCTTACCTGGGATACGTGTACGACCTAACACCGTTGGCACAGAAGTACAAGGGTAAACACCACACTTTGCGCCAGCGTCGGGGTGCGTGTTTGGGGGTGCCTAGTTCTTAGTTGGCAGGCATTGACGGCGGCTGCTATTTCCCAGGAGATCTGCTGCTGAAACCCATCGTGGAAGTTGCGGGCCAGGATATCAGCCACTGGTTTGATCCAAAGACCAGAGACGTGAGTTCTGCTAGGACCTAGAGGGTGGTGGGGGTGGTGGTGGTGTGTGTGTGTGTAGGCGGGCACTGAAAAGCGAGAATGGGATGAAAAGCAGGGGCTAGCCAGAGCCCGAGATACTGACTGTCCCCATCCTCTCCCCGAAACTCTGCTTTAAAGATCCGCAAGCACGTAGATCCACTGACCGGTTCTCTGAAATACCGCACCCCCCGGGGCCGGTTTCTGCACATTCCGCCTCAGCTGCCCCGTTCGGACTGGGCCAATGATTTTGGGAAGCCCTGGTGGCAGGGGTCGCATTACGAAGTGGGGCGGCTGTCTGCCAAGACTCGAACCATCCGTATCATTAACACGCTCACGTCGCAGGAGCACACACTGGAGGTGAGAACTGGTGCCTGGGCGCAGGTTAGAGGGAACTGGGAATCCCATTAAATCTCCAAGCATCTTCAGGCCATCAGCTCTCCAAAACAGGTGGGAGCTGTATTTTCTCCCCTTTTGGGGGCATTGATACAGCAGACCACCTAGGTCTCCAGGGTTGGGAATTAGAGAAGTGGCTGAGTCACAGGACAAAAGTCTGTCCTTCATAAGCCTGGAGCAGCAGTTCATGCATCTTGGTGCTAATGGTCCTTGGAAGCTCTTACATGCTGTGTTTTGGATAGCAATTGCAATTGGACTAATAGTCTACTCTATTGTGGGGATGAGATTATGGGGCAGTGACTTGGACCCTTTAGGGGCCATCTAGTATTAATAGAAGTGGCTGCCATGAAGTCAGGTAGGACTTTGGGGCCATTCATTGCCTGCTGGAGCTCCAACTTCATTTCTTGTACTGTAGAGTACCAGAAGCTGCTGTCTGCCAAGAGAGGCACTCTGATCCCAGCTCTATCATCTTTTGGGCTCCTGGCCTTTGCTTGGAGAGATATAGAGATAGAGATGATTGGAGATGGAGATAAGATAGGGAATAAGTGTTCGTTCCACCCAGAATTCAGGGGTGGGGGGTGCTTTCATGTTCTCCAGGTGGGGTCTCTGGAGTCAATGTGGGAAATCCTACACCGCTATCTCCCCTACAATGCACATGCTGCCAGCTACACATGGAAATATGAAGGGAGGAACCTGAACATGGAATATACCCTGGAAGAAAATGGGATCCAGGATGAGGAGGAAGAATTTGACTGTCTCAATATGGATGGTACATTCCACATACCTGCAGTACTGCTCTACTTCAATGATGACCTCACAGAGTTCTAGGAAAGAAGATATATATGCTCATGTAGACTCAAGACATATTTTAAGTTTGGCTATTTCTGTGCCCTGTAGGAAAAGAGGCTGGGATTGGGAGTAGGGGGAGGGGAATAGTTCATAGACCTAGGCCTGCATTCCACTCTGTCTGGGAACTGGCCATGGTTCCCGGGCCCTTCTGAAGTGTAAAGGTTCTTTTCATTGGGTCCATTATTATTTACTCTGAAAAAGGGAAAATGCTAAGAAGTTAATTTTTAAAAATCATACATGACAAAGTATCTTTGATTAGGGAGATGTAGAAGAGTATGTCAGAGAGCACAGGGAGAACTTTTTGATAGTAAGAGAAAGAATCTTACACAAGGATGAGGGATGGAAGAACTTTTTTTTTAAATATATATTTATTTATTTATTTTTATTTTTGAGAGAGAGAGAAAGAGAGAGAGAGAGAGAGAGAGAGAGAGAGAGACAGGGAGAGAACTGAACTGGGGGAGCTCCCAGCTCAGCACATGGGTCCGCACGGGCTGGGGCCAGGACTCGATCCCCGGTCCCCGGTGCTGCAAAGCGAGCGCTCAACCCACTGAGCCATCCCAGCCTCCCCCGGAAGAACTTTTTAAAAGGCAATGATTGTAATGAGATGGTTGCAGGAAGATGGTGTTTACAAAGACAGGAATAGGAACTATCACTGGCCATACAAAACTGGCTTAGCTCCCTTCTGAATAGTATTTGGCAGCTGAAACTCAAGGGGAAGGAAGTGAATGGTTACCAGGTAATTCAGGCTAGATACGCTATGTGCTTCATACACCCTTTTTTGAATGTAACTACTCCCATAAGATGGCTACCATTACCACTATTTTACAGATAAATCTTTTGAAGCTTAGCAAGATTAATAGCACAAAGGCACAATAGTTACTAACCAGGCCTTAGACCCAAGTCTGTCCAATTCCAAAGTCCATGTTCTTTTCATTGTAAAGTAAATATCTCAGTGTCCTAGGCTCATTGTCTGATGGGAACCTGTTATTATCTTTGGGAGTTTAGCAGAGGTCTGCAGTGGCAGAAAGGAGGCAGGGAAGGCTAAGTGTCAGCTGGCAATAGCCATTGAGGCTACTTCCTGTTTAATCCCATAGCAAAATGTTTTCTCTAACTTTGAGACTGAAAGTTGGGTATATACTGATTCCAGGAAAAACGAGAGTGGTGAAAGGACCTTTGCAGTAGGACAGTTTGGAGGGGGGAGCAAAAAGGAGACACATGCCACAGCATATTCATGATGGTTCTGTGCCTCTTAGGAAAGGTGAGGAAGACCGGGTTGATTTTGCAAGATGTTGACTCTACAAGAGGGGACTTGACAGAGCTCAGTCAGAAAACACCTAGTGACCGAAAGAACTCATGGGAGGTGTGAGTGGGGGCAGTGGCCAGATTTGGATAAATGAGAATAACAGGTGAATTTCCTAACAGTAGCACGCAAAAAAGAAGCAGGGAGCGTATAGTGCTTCTTGGCAGGGGGTACCAGGGCCCAGAGCAGAGAAAGGTAGCCTATCCCTGTGAGACACTGGGTAAGCTGACTATGAAAGGCCTGGACAAAGTTAGAGACATCTGTATGGGCTTTAGCAGTATCTGAATACACTGTGAGACAGGGCTTCAACGCAGTCGCATGTAATGCAAAAGTCCATGAATTATCTGAATTGTTTTGATGTTTAATCAACTCTGCAGTTGTTTCTGTGTATCTTGTTTGCTCAGTTAAACCCTAAACTGTTTGAGAACTAATGCTATACTGTTACTGTGGGCTGGTGCCTAAGGGAGCTGCCCAAACCCATCCCTCTTCCAGTCTCCTCAGTCCGTTGCCAGAAACCCATCTGTGTCCTTATACTGACAGTCAGTCACTCCACATCTAACTCTGAACTATCTCTGGAGTCCATCTTCTTTTCTCCAAGCTATCATCACATCTGTGTAGAGTGCTATGGAAACTTCCTAACCAGTCTTCCCATTTCCACACACAGCAGTCAGTGAGCTCTGAAAAATAAACCTAAACATTTAATTTGCCTCCTTTAGATTCCTTTTTTATTTTATTTTAAAGATTTACTTTATTGTTTTTGACAGAGAGAAGGGGTAGGGCCCAGAGCAGTCTCCAAGGTATCTGGGTCCACTTGGGCAGGATTTGATCCTCAGTCCCCAGGGCTGCAAAGGGAGCACTTAACCCACTGGGCCATCCTGGTTTCCCGTCCTCCTTCAGATTCCAGTTGCTTTTGGAGTAAAGTCCTAAATTCAGAGACCTTGCATAAATTAGCCCTTATCTATCTTGTACATCTCATGTTGCATTACTCTTTGTTCCCTATGTTCTAGCCACACTGGCTGGCTTTCAATTCTTCTAAATGTCTTCTCACCTCAGAGTCGTCTGTGCTTGCACCGCAATTCCTTCCATGTGCCCTCTACCTGATCTTAAATGTTTTTTTGTCAGGGAGACCTTTTGATTTCTCAGTGTAAGTCAAGACTTTCTGTTGAATCTCTTAGCACTATGCATATTTCAGAGCACTATGCATATTTCAGAGCACTTATTAAACTATGTTAAAATGATGGATATAATTGGATGGCTGGCTGCTAGACTGTAAGTTAATGAGGGTAGAGAACATGTCCATCTTGTTCCTGCTGCAGTCCTAGTGTTAGGCACACAGGGGCTGCGTAATAAATGTTGATTGAATCAACTCAAATGTTAAGTGAATTCATCTGTCTATAATAACTAGTGAGTGGGATGTTGTGTCCTGGGAGAAAAAGGTAGAACCAAGAAATAAGATGTCTGGATCCTGTAGCTATAATCCCTATCCACAGGTTTCTCTTTCCTTGCTTCCCATAGATACCTAGACCAAAAATTACTTCACAGGTTCTTCCTCTCTCCAGAAATTTTTAGGGCGATCTACCTGTTATTTCCCTTATGGCCACCAGGTGGCTATATTTACCTACAGAGTTAGGGACAGAGGACTGGAGGAGGAAAAACACTTTCAAGTTCTGAAGTGGTTAGGATTAAAAGTGGCCCTTTGAAATTTATCAGTGGGAGGGAAGGATCAGAAAAAAAGGAAAAACCACATGGCCACTATTCTATTAGCATTACGTTTATTCTTGTTTCTAATTTTTTCCACAGGTACACTCCAGGAAAAGGAGTGTTATTTGAGAAATAGAATTCATGGGATAGGATAAGTAGGGGATCTGATTGCAGGTGTCCGTGTATGGGGTGTAGCACAGAGCTATGTGAGGAATAAAGACCTCAGATTTTTAAGATAATAGAGTATATTCATTAACATTCACTGACTTTGGGGGTTATAAAGCTTTCCACTAGGTACTACTTTGTTCTATAAATATTTAAGACTGGATATTTGCGTGAAGAATATGTAAATAATGCCTTGGCCTGAAACTCAGAAAGTAAATAGAACATGATTGTAGGGTCCAAGTCCTTTTGTGTGATCTCTTTCGTTTTGGAGGGAGGTGGGATGGCAGAACACGGAAAGCTGCCTGTCCACAGTCAACCGTAGCAGCTTCAAAGGACTTAATTGGCAAATATTTCCCACAAGCCTTGGTCCCTATATGAACACATCACTGGGGGAAATAAAGAAGTATATGTTGCTTGCAGGAAGCTTGCCTGCTCACTGGGATAAAACATACACACATGAAAAAGGACCAAATTATGGTATTGAAAAAGTTTCCACCCTCATTCACAGGTGGATTCTTAACCTGGACTTCCAGAAATGGTTTCTAAATATTGTGTGTACATGTGCAGATGTGTATTACTCTGGGAAAAGGTACTATAATTTCCATCAGAGTCTCAAACTGGTCCAACCTTCTGCCCCAAACAGTACAAACACACACACAACAATTTAAAGACCCTCAAAAATAAAATATCAAAGGTGACAATACAATGTGGCCCCAAGATTCTCAGTACCTGTCTCAATGGCACAATCTGCCTCAACCTGTTACACCTGTGCTCCCATGGCAGCAATTCCTTTTTTTTTTTTTTAATTTTTTTTTTTAATTTTTTTTGACAGAGAGAGAGAGAGAGAGAGAGAGAGAGAGAGAGAGAGAGAGAGAGAGAAAGAGAGAGAGACAGAGAGAGAACTGAACTGGGGGAACTCCCAGTTCAGCATATGGGTCTGCTCGGGCCGGGGCCAGGATTCGATCCTGGGTCCCTGGTGCTGCAAAGTGAGCACTTAACCCACTGAGCCATCCCGGCTTCCCCAGCAATTCCTAAAGCTTTAACACTTGGGGCAAAGTTGATGACTAGTTTGAAACATTTTACTACTGTAAGATTCTGCTCTGGATGTACTTTGGAGCTGAGTGAAGGGATCTGTAATATCATTTGGGCTTATGACCACAACATCCAGTCATGACAGCAGGATAAGGTTAATGCACCCAGTTCTCACAGCTGAGTTTAGGTAAACCACAGAGATGTTTCATATTGGGAGAGCAGCCACTTTATGATGGATCAGCAGGAGCACATGGAGGTTTAGTTGTAGAGAAAGACAGAATTTGAAACCTGAATGACCTTAGAAGTCAAAGATTAGGCATTCAAAATACAAACAAATATGTAGTTCAAGTATGAGGTATTCTTAGGCACTTGGGAAACACACACAAAAAGCTGGTGAATGAATAAGTGAAGTGAGACCACTAAAGTGGAGTCACGGGTAAAGAATGTTGAGCTGAGGAACAAGATGGTAGAGACTGCTAGACTTAAATCTCTTAGTGGGAGCTCAGTCTCTGCCCTTTGGGAGCTTAATGTTTACTGGGAACTTGGTCATCCACCCTCAATCATCTGACTTATCCTCAACAGCCATATAATACCTAGTATGGAGTGTGCTAAATACAGGTTTGTTTCAGGAATGAATGGTACACATAACCTCCACTATCCAAAATGTCTGAACTCAGAAGCCAAATAGATTCAGATAATGTGGTGTCCCTTGCTACTTGCCCACTATCACTATTTGAAGAGAGCTGAAGAGATCTGAATAGTAACATTTGTGTTGATATATTATTCCAATCTTATAGAATAGTAAGGAAGATGAAATATTCCCTTGTCCTTAATAAACAGCTTAAAGGAGGAGATATTACTCCACTACAGTGAATCAGTTGAGAATGTATTTGGCTGCAAGTAACAAAAGGCTTAACTACAAAGGGTTAATTTTTCCTCACAGAGTGTTTGTGGTGTAGTGATTCTACTAAATAGTTCATCAGTGTCTCAGGTAGCTTCTGTTTTTGTCCTCATGTTTATTGCCTTTTTGGCTGCTTTACTTCTAGCCTGTACTGTGGGCAGGAAGGAGGAAAAGAAGGGCAGTACTTGTATCGAAGCAAACATTTCTCAGGCATCCTTAGCAGACCTTGGACTATGTCTCATTGATTGGAAATGTATTACGTAACAACCCTTACCTGCAATGGAGTCTGGCTTAGTTTTTGTGTGTGTGTGTGTGTGTGTGGCTTAGTATTTTATATTGACATCTGCAACAAAAGCAGGGTCTACTACTGTGGAAGGAGAGAATGAATACCGGGTAGGAATTAATGATGTCTTCACAAGAAGTGTGAAAATGCTATTCATCCATTCATTAACAAAAGTTATTAAATACTTTGTGCCTGGTACTGTTTCAGGTACTGGCGTTACAGTAATGAATGAGACATGCTACTCTTTATTGGGACTTATACTCTGGTGGGATAAACAATAAACAAGTAGACAAAACCATTTCACACAGTACTAAAAGCTATATTCTACATTTGTATATATGTGTACATATACAGAGGGTGACAAAATATGTTCACACATTTTAAGAAAGGAGAAAACTATTAAAATTGTAATACTCAGTATATACCAATCGCAAAAGATGAATGCAAGTCACATTTGACTTCTGTAATTACAAGAGGTGCTCAAAGTAACTGGTTACCATCAGTGTCCAGACACTTCTGATCACGGTGAACTACGGCTTGAGCCACGTTGACCAAAGTGTCAACTTGTATCACTGCTCATGCTGTTTCAATTGACCATGCGTCTCAAACTCATCACAAACGCGTGCAGTTAGGAGTGTTGGGAGGTTTTGTTGCATCCTCACGCCTCCATTGTCATTGTACTTCCACAACATTCTCAAATTTCAAATACCACTTCAAACTGGTCTCTTGCTCCTAGAATGACAACTGTGCTTCTGCCATTTCCTTTGACTGTCCTGCCTGTTGCACGGTGACACTAGCATTCATTTAATTAACACCATCTTTTTTTTTTTAAGATTTATTTTATTGTTTGAAAGAATGTGAGAGAGACAGAGAGAAGGAGGTAGGGCCCAGAGAAGTTTCCATAGTTGTACATCACTAGTTTTTTGAGTTTCATTCCATACAGGTAGATGTGGGGTCGCATGGGGCAGAGCAAACTGGGGGCCTTCCTCATGGGAGGTGAGACCTTTGCCGCCATCCTGGTGGTTACCAGTTGTGTCATGGTTCAGCATGTGGCTTTGCATGGGCCAAGGCCAGGATTCAATCCCTGGACCTCATGGTTGCAAGGCAAGTGCTCAACCTGTTGAGCTATCTCGGCATCCCCTAATTAACACCATCTTTTGAGTGAACATCATACTACACATTGCTAACATTTAATTCAAATGAACTTCAAAAGTAATAGGTAACATCTCTTAAAATGTATATACATTTTTTTTGGCACCCCCAGTATATACACATATAAATGCACACACATATACACAAATACCAAAAGTACTATAAAGACAAAAAAACAGAATCACATGAGAGGGAGGGTCGAATGATCAGAGACAACTGCCTGAGATGATCACAAAGACTGATCTGTTTTAACTGTTGATCTGCATTTACCTGCATTATCACTTAATCCTCACAACAAACTAAGTACAGTTTTTATTTACACTTAAAAAAGAAAGAAACTGAAGCAGAGACGTTAAGTAACTTGCAAAGGTCATACAACTAGTAAGTAGCCAAGGTGAGCTTTGAACTAAGACAGCGATAGGCCAGCCACCCATGTAACTGAGTTGCACTACCTACCTCCTACCATGATAAACATAGGATGCTGTTCCAATTACCTACTGCAGCTTAACAAAACCATCTCAAGACTTCAGTGTCTTAAAACAACCGCCATCATGAATTTTGTTAATGAATCTGTAATTTGGGCAGGGTGCAGTGGGGACAGCTCATTTCCACTCCAGATGGCATCAGCTGGGTGGATTGCTGGAAGGTGGAGGATTCACTTTCAAAATGGCTCACTCACATGGCTGGCAAGTTGATGCTGGCTGTCTGTTCTTCTCCATGTGGGTGCAGCGTGGGCTTCCTCATAGCATGGGGCCTGGGTTCCAAGATTGTGTATCCCAAGAAAACCAGGAGGAAGCTGAATCACCTTTTATGTCCTTGCCTTAAACCCAAGAGGAGGGAACTAGATTTTACTTCTCAATGGGAAGAATGTCAGTTAGACTGTAATAGGAACACATTGGATGTGAGATATTATGGCCATTTTTGGAAAATACAATTGACCACAAATACACTGGAGGCAAAAGGAGGGATATCCAGTTAGTCCTGGGTGTGGATGGAGAGGTGGTCTTTGAAGAGTTATTTGTAGGGGTGGGGTATTCACATTTGAGTAGAGCCTTTCTTGAAAACATAAGTTGGAATCCTGGCCCCACCATCCGTTTATTCAATTCCTTTAATACTGAGCATCTGCTGTGTCAGGTGCAGTGCTAGACTCTGTGGGTACACTAATTAATAAGACACAATTTCTGCCCTCAAGAAGCTTAACGGTTTAGTGGGAGATTCAGAGAAGTTTGTGAGCCTCTTAACTTGTCATCTTGCTTCCACTTGTACACAGAAGCCAAGGGAAGATTTTAAAGTTCTCCTATTTAAAGTCTTCTAAGGCTTCCTAGGTAGGACAACCTTACCATTGCCCACAAGGCCCTGATGATTTGGCTCTCCCAGGATCTTCTTTGTCTTCCATTATGGCCTTTAAGTTTCTGAAACTCCCCCAAGCTCCTTTCTGTCAGGGCCTTCGCACATGCTGTTTGAATACATAGAACACTCCAGCCTCCATTCATCATTCGGCCAACTCCTGCTGCTTAAAGTCTTTGCTTAAATGTCACTTTCTTAGAGAAGTCTTCCCTGATCCCTTTAATTATGTAAAATCTCTCTTCATACCCTCTCAGGTTGCCTTGACATAATAATTACAATAAAAACATTTAGCATAATTTGTTGTTTAATGTCCAACTTCAGGAGGGTGGGGACCATGGCTCTTATTTGCCACTAAATACCCAGTTCCTAGCCCAATGCCCAGCTTAGAGCAGTTAATCAATATTCATAAAATCAACAAGTATAATGTGGTAAATGCTACAAAAGGGCTACATATGTAATGCCTCAGGAACACCTAATCCCAGTCTGGGGCGATCACGGAAGGCTTTTTGTTAAAGCATCATCTCAAGCTGAGATCTGAAGGACAAGGAGGGGGTGGCCAAGTGAAGAGGAGGAAGAGGGTAAGGAGGAAGAATAAATGGCACAAATAGCATAAATAATGCACAGTATAGAGGTGAGTCAGTGAGAGGGTGGAGACCGTAGAAGCAAGAGGAAGTGTAGCACAGTAAGGCTAAGAGGAGGTGGAAGGCCAGGGGAGGGTGGGCATGAGAGAGGTTAAGGGCAGATCAGGTATGCAAGGCTTTGTCAACCAGGTTAATTTTTTTAAATTGAGATATAATTCACATACTATAAAATTCACCCTTTTAAAATATACAATTCAGGGTCATGGGTTTTTATAGGGAGAATGGCATGATCAGATTTTCATTTTAAAAAGGTGACTTGACACAATGTCAAGAGAGAATGGATTGGAGGGGAGAAAGTGGAGATGGAGATTGTTGCTCTTGCAGCAGTCCAGGAAAGAGATGAAGGTAGCCAGAACCAAGTTAGTGGCAGTGGGGATCAGAATACGAACTGAAGTTAAGAGAGAATTGCACAACTCAGTAATTTACTGGGAGGGCGTGTGGGGCAGTGGGAGCTGACCTCAAGGATGAGATCACCTGGAGAATGAAGTGTGATCCAAGTGGTGGGCCTGGGAGGAACAATTTCTAAAGGACGGGAGCATAAAAAGGAGACTTTGAATGAAAAGCCAGAGCATTTGGAAGACTCAGGAAGAGTGCCATGGAAGCCAGAGAGAAGGCATTTGAGAGAAGGCAGTGGTAAACTGTGAAATATGGCATAGAGGTCAATTAAGATAAGGACTTGGGTTTCCATGGATTTAGCAAACAGCAAAATGGTGGTGTGTTAGAGAAGTCAGGCTGTAGTTGAAATATGAAGAGAGATTCACAGAGAAATCCAACTGCAGATGGGAGTTTTCTGGTTTTGTAGCACAGGGTACATTCCTTCTAGATTCCACTTCTTTAACCATAAAATATAGATAACAGAAATCTCACTAAGGACAAGAGGCATAAATCAGGACCTGGTCACTTAAAAGAAGCTACCTTACAGTATTGCTGGGAAGATTAAAATAAGATATCAGAAAATGCCCCGCAGTATAAAAGATCCTTGGAATAGATACTTAAAATTTTTAATTTTCTTTCCCTCTCCTTGTGCTAGCCATTCTTTATATAGTAATGAATGCTTCCCTTGGGATTACCCAAGATTTGGCATTATTGGGCTTCCAGGTAACATCTGGCATGATTAGAAAAATCAATAGGTCATATCTGTGACTAGCATTTGGGTTTTGACCTAACAAGAATGTTTGTGTCTCCATTAGAATTATTTGAGTCCAATAAAATGTGGTTTGTTTCCTATCATGCCAGTGTTTAGCTTATTTATATAAAGCAGGGGGAAAGCAAGGAAATGGGGCCAACTACTGGGAACAAGAGTAAAGTCAGCACTTTGCTTCTTCAGTTTAAGGTACTATTTATAACTGGGGTCATGAATCTTTTCACCTTGCAATAATCTTTAAATGAATCTCTTTGAGTTGAGAAATTACAAGTAGTAAACTTGAATGTTTAGAACAGCTATCAATTATTTTATTTATTTTTTTATTAAATTTATTGGGGTGACATTGATTGATATCAATTACACTGCAATTATTTTATCTTTTTAACTTTTATTTTTTTATTAGTTTCAGGTGTACAAAACAACACAGTGACTAGACATTTATATACCTCATAAAGTAATAACCCCAATAAGTCTATTATCCATCTGACACGGCAGTTATTAGAATATTACTGACTATATTCCCTATGCTATACTATATATCCCCATGACTATTTTTTAAATTTTATGTTGACATTCAATAAAATAATATTAGTTTTAGATGTACAGCATAGTGGTTACAATTATGTAACTTATGAAGTTATCCCCGCCAGTAAGTCCAAGATCCATCTGACACTATAGTTTTTACATTATTGACTATACTCGTATTCCCCATATTGTACTTCACATCTCTATACCTCTCTTGTAACTAACAATTTGTACTTCGTAATTCCATTATTGAGTGCCTTATAACTAGTGCTTTATGTAAGTTACCTCACTTCACATCCTCACTGTAACCATGTAAGGTAGGCATTCATATCCCTGTTTTTCAGATGAGGGGAGACTTCAGGGATAAGTAGCTTGACCAGGGTCACTGTTAGTAAGTGGCAGAACTTGGATTCCAGGTGCTACCTGACTCCAAAATTCAAGCTCTTTCTTTTTTTTTTTTTTTAAAGATTTATTTTTATTGTTTTGACAGAGAGAGAGAGATACAGAGACAGAGAGAAGGGGGAGGGCCCCAAACAGTCTCCATAGTTGCACATCATTGGTTTTTCCACATAGTTTCACTCCACAGGTGGGTGCATGGCTGCACAGGGCAGGAGTCTCACCTTGGTGAGAACTGAACTGGAGGAACTCCCCAGTTCAGCATATGGGTGGGGGCCGGGATTCGATCCTCTGTCCCCGGGGCTGCAAAGTGAGCGTTCAACCCACTGAGCCATCCTGGCCTCCCCTCTTTTTTTTTAAAGACAGGAAAATCAGTAACTCTTGAATTTCCACTTTATTTATTTATTTATTATTGTTTTTTGACAGAGAGAGACCGAGAGAAGGGGGAGAGCCCAGAGCAGTCTCCACAGCTGACAGCATTCATTTTCCATATAGTTTTACTCCACAGGTGGGCGTAGGGCTGTGCAGGGCAGAAACTGGGCCAAGAACCTCCCTCATAGGCCCCGGCAAGAACTGAACTGGGGGTACACCCCAGTTCAGCATATGGGTCCGCATAGGCCAGAGCCAGGATTCGATCCTTTGTCTCCAGGGCTGCATAGCGAGCGCTTAACCCACTGACCCATCCCAGCTTCCCCTCAAACTTTCTTTAATGGAGGGAGTGGTTAACTTCATTATTTGGCTCTGGAATATGTTTTAGGAGTTACCGGTATACAATTTTGGAATATAGAACCTTTTTAAAAATATTAGTTGATTTTAATTTAGTAATCATATCTAATTTAGTCTGAAATGAAAATGATTCTCCTTGTCCAGAGAGCTAGATGGTGAAAGGGCCCAAGAGCAAGCAGAGGGGCAGGAGGAAGCCAGCTTGGAACTAGCATTTACCACGATAAATTTATAATTTGAAAGACAGTTAATCAGCCAGGAAAGGTGTCAGGACAATTCTGCTGTAACAACTGGGGCTTGACAGTAGATGAAAAGCAAGGCATTGCTAGCTGGCCAGTCAATGGAAAACTACTAAGAAACTGTTACAAGGCAATGTCAAAAGGAAAAACTGTTTGGTTTTTGCCAGATGTGGAATAAGAGAAAGGTCTCTGGTTAGGAAGTCGAGGCAGGACTGAGACAGGTTAGTCTTCAACGAATAAGGGAAATGATCAGGAGGTAAGCAACTGACAGTGAGGAAGAACAGTGGAGGGTTACATAGCCAGATACTTTTCACACAAGATGGAGGAATCTGAAAGCAACCCTAAAGATAATTAATTTTCTCAGATATGTGATCTGTTTCTAGGTTTATTTTCCATATTATTTTAAACTATATTTTTGGAACTACTCAACTTTATGACCAAATGTTTGATACTCACTATCTCCAATTCTCTTTCCACATTTTTTTTTTTTTTGAGAGACAAAGACAGAGACAGAGAGAGAACTGAACTGGGGGAACTCCCCAGTTCAGCATATGAGTCCGCACAAGCCGGGGCCGGGACTTGATCCTCTGTCCCCAGTGCTGCAAAGCGAGCGCTTAACCCACTGAGCCATCCCGGCTTCCCCCACATATTTTTTAAATTAATTTTTTAGTTTTCTTTTTCATTACAGAATATGTGCTCTTCAAAGAAAATTCCAGGGGAAGCCGGGATGGCTCAGTGGGTTAAGTGCTCACTTTGCAGCGCCGGGGACCGGGGATCGAATCCTGGCCCCGGCCCGTGCGGAACCATATGCTGAACTGGGAGCTCCCCCAGTTCAGTTCTCTCTGTGTCTCTGTCTCTGTATCTCTCTCTCTCTCTCTGTCAAAAATAAAAATAAATAAAAATATATTAAAAAAAAAAGAAAACTTCAGGTAGAGAAGCATAGAGATGCAAAACAAAAATCACTCATCCCTATGACTCAGCAAAAACAACTATTAGCATTTTAACCCCTTCCTTTTAGTATTTTCCTATGTGGTTTCGATTATACTATACATAGGACTGTATATTGTCTTATGCAATTAACATTAGATCGTAAGAATTTGCTCAGGTTATTATGTCATTGTGGCAAAAGGTTAACAATCAGTAGATCTAGGTGAAGAGTTTATAAGCAGGTTGAGTTCACTGTACTCTATCTTTTCTGTAGGTTGGAAATTTTTAAAAATTAAAAAGTTATGGGATGCCAGGATAGCTCAGCAGGTTGAGCGCTTGCCTTGCAACTGGGAGGTCTGGGGATTGAATCCTGGCCCTGGGCCATGCACCACGCAGGAGGCCCCAGTTCGATTCCCCCTGGCATGGCCTCACATCCACCTGTGTGGAATGAAACTATGTCAAAAACTAATGATGTACAACCACAGAGACTGCTCTGCGCCCTCTTCCTTCTCTCTGTCTCTCACATTCTCTCAAAACAATAAAATAAATCTTAAAAAAAAGAAGTTATAAGTAGGAAGGGAACTAATCTCAAAGAAAAAGAAAGAAAATGGTAAAAAATTTAGGACTCTGGGTGGGAGCAGGAGAGGAATGGGGAATATGGAAGATCTGAGGCTTTAAAGATCTGACTGATGCTGTACTATTTATTAAATCAAATGATTTTGGGGAAGCCAGGATGGCTTAGAGGGTTAAGTGCTCACTTTGCAGCTCTTGGGACTGAGGATCGAATCCCTGCCCAGGTCCGTGCGGACCCATGTGCTGAATTAGGGTGTGCTTCCCATCCAGGAGGCCCCCGGTTCAGTTCTTTTTTTCCTTCTCCCAATTCAGGACATTGTTTATTAGCGAATACACTCTTTCAAACATAAGCTGAAACAAGCAAATTATTCCCTATTGCTTCATCCTAGGTTTTAACAACATCTATTTCAGCTTTAGGTACAATATTACAAAGTTCAAAAATCCAGAGAATTCTTATGGAATTAATACATTTTAACATACAAAGTGTTTAAATGTGAACTGTTCAGTATAAAATGATTTTAAATGGTACAAAACATAGGCTATATATTGAATCTACATATTGGAAATACAGAGTATGTAGTTTCCATTAAATATATAAGGTTATAATAGGAATACTATAAATAATAGTAACATTTGAAGAAAAAGGCTGATATCAAATTTCCACCAGATTTGGGAGATTTAATATAAAATGAAAATAGCATTGTTAGGATAAACTGACTAAAAGCTTATTTTGTAAATCTTTGTAACCAGTTCAGTTCTTGTCGGCTGGTTTGGCCCCCGCCTACCTGTGTGGAACAAAAACTGATGACGTACAACTATAAAGACTACTCTGGGCCCTCCCCCTTCTGTTTGTCTCTGTCAAAAACAATAAATCTTTAAGTCAAATGATTAATACATGTGGTTGATATGTTATATACATTCTTTTGAACCTATGAAATAGTTCTCGATACAAATTTTTAATTAAAAACCTCCATAAGCAACATTTTAATGGTTTCTCATAATTTTTCACCCAAATTAGCTGCCAAGTATAATATTTTCTTAGTTTGCAGTCTTTAAAACAAAATTGAGATATAATTCATACACCACAAAGTTCACCATTTTAAAGTCTAGTAATACAATTCAGGAGTTTTTAGGATATTTACAAGGCTGTGTACCTATCACCAATACTTAATTCCAGAACATTTTCATCACTGAGAAAAGAAATCCTGTATTTGTTAGCAGTCATTCCCCATTCTCCTCTCCCCTCACCCCCTGAGGAACATTGATTTACATTTAACTTTTTGAGGAACCATCAGTTGGTACTCTTCTTGAAGCATCTAGCATCAATAATCATACATATCTACCTTCTGGAACTGTCTTCTTTTACCACAATAACTCTATCTGGTGTAGCTACCACTCTGTAAACCCCCCACCCCACTCCACCCCCACCCCCGCTCTGGCTTCTTTTCTCTCCTCCATTCTTCAAAGTTCCTCCAAGATTTGGCCTCTACTCTTCACTTCATATACTAACAGTTCTTACCCTTTAAAGAGGTATCAACACCTACTATAACTTTCTAGCATGAATTTATACCTCTGGTCAGATGAGGCCCACATACTACTTGCTAGATACTTTCTTTTTTAAAGATTTATTTTTATTGTTGGTTTTGTTTTGTTTTTTTGACAGAGAGAAAAACAGGCAGAGAGAGACAGAGAGAAAAGGGAGGGCCCAGGGCAGTCTCCATAGTCAACAACATCAGTTTTCCATATAGTTTCACTCCCCAGGTGGGCACGGGGCTGCACAGGGCAGGAACTGGGATGGGAGTCTTCCACATAGGCCCTGGCAAGAACTGAATTGGGGCACACTCCAGTTCAACATATGGGTCCACCTGCACCGGAACTGGGATTCGATCCTCAGAGGTCTCCAGGGCTGCAAAGTGAGTGCTCAATCCACTGAGCCATCCCAGCTTCCCCTAGATACTTTCTTTTTTTTTTTTTTTATCTTTTTATATTTATAGAGAGTAATTGTTTTATCTTCAGTGCATATTTATGTCTATTTTACTTTTGACAGATAGAGAGACAGAGACAGAGACAGCTAGAAAACCGAACTGTGGGAACTCCCCAGTTCAGCATGTGGGTCCGCCTGGGCCGGAGCCGGGATTCGATCCTCGGTCCTCGTGGCCTCAAAGCGAGCGCTCAACCCGCTGA
>PVKE010026916.1:0-21972 GCA_004027555.1 Craseonycteris thonglongyai
TTCATCATTTCTTATCGCTGAGTAGTATTCCATTGTGTAAATGTACCACATCTTCTTTATCCAGTCATCTATCGAAGGGCATTTTGGTTGTTTCCATGTTCTGGCCACTGTGAACAGTGCTGCGGTGAACATGCGGGTACAAACATCTTTAAAGATTAAGGTTTTCAGGTTTTTTGGGTAGATGCCCAGTAGAGGGATGGCTGGGTCATATGGCAATTCTATTCCTAATTTTTTGAGGAATCTCCATACAGCCTTCCATAGTGGTTGTACCAGTTTACAGTCCCACCGGCAGTGTATGAGGGTTCCTTTTTGTCCACAGCCTCTCCAGCACTTGTTATCCCTTGTCTTGTTGATTATAGCCATTCTATCCTGTAAGGATCTTTTAATAGTAGGGACTGCTCCAGATTTCTAGAGCGGAAAGTCGATGCCTTTGGCTCCGTGTCTTCCCTGAACCTCCGGTCCTGCAGGCCCTGCCTCTGTTCCCTGCTCCCACGAATTACCAAGCGCGAACTAGCAAAGGCAGCCGTGCTCTCCTATCTGCAAATGCACGGCCTTTGCTTGGCCCTGCTTTCCCTTCACCATTTAAAGCAGTGGGCGCTGCTGTCCATCCTTAAACTGTTCTGTTCAAAAGGCGCTGACCTCAGCCTTTTGCCTCTTCCCTTTTCACTTTCTCTCTAGGAGAGCCAGCCATATACTGAAAACATATCAGCTGAGTTCAGACGAGCTTCTAGCTAAGAACAGGCTGGTTAATCTTATACCCAGGACACTTCAAGGTCTTGTATCTACTTAGTAGCTCAACAGATGTTTGCTGAATGGATTCAGACTTGTCTTGTGCTCTGACCTCTTCACCAAGTTCCAGTCCTGCTTTTGTGCTTAGTGGGCATTTCCTTATAGGAGTCTGGATATAACTTCTGATTTCTTCTGTCCAAAGCAGAAGTAATCTTTCCTTCCATGCTAACTCCTCACCCTTCTTCCTTATTTCTGCATGTAGTGGCATTATTAATCGAGGCTGGGAATATTGGGCTTTTCATTTTCCTTCTTCTTTCATATGCCACCAACCACCAACCATTGTCTAATCTTTTTTATTAATGCCTGCCCATTCATCCCTCCTTTTCTTTTCCCATCTTTGGCTTTTGTTACTTCATGCCTGAACTGACAAGAGCTTCCCTTGCCTCCAATTCATGCATACAATAACCACATTTCCATTTTAAAACCAGACTCAACACTCCACATGTCACGCCTGTGTTAAGATGATTTCGTAATGTGGATGAGGTGTCCACTGCTCTGCTGGCTCAGGGGAATATCCATTGGTTTTCCCCAGTCCTTCTTTGCTGACAGAGAGCCTTTCCCTTCTGTCCACCTGCCATCACAACGTGTTGGGACTGTTAGATGGTGGGTCAGTTCAGACATGGAGGACCTGGAAGTGTCCTCAGATTGGTGACACCGAGCAGGTTGCAGCTCACTCTCAGATTTCTGGTCATCAAGGTGCAAAAACTCCACCAATCCTCCTTCCAATAGAAATGCGTTTCCCCTTCCTGTGTGTCCCGGTGGCCTGATGCTTCGCCCTCCCCTTTCTCCTGCTGGGCCTAACTTTGATCAGGTGGTATTAATAGAAAAACCACCCTGGGGATACTAGCATCCCTATCCACTGACTTTTGCTTTGAGGCACTTGGTTTTTGTAGTTGTTTCCCAAGTGAGTGACTCTCACAACTATGGGAGCAGCTGGGGGAGAGGAGAAGACCCTCAGGACATTTGTGAGAGAGCAACAGAGTAGGAAATATGCCGAAACACAGGGACAGTTACTAAGGGAAATAACATGGCCACTCTTACATGATCCCTCTGTCTGTAAAGATCATTTCAAAAGTCAATTTGAGCTTCAGTTTCCTAAACTATAAAACAGAGATAATAATGCCTTTCTCACAGGTTGGTGTGAGGATCAAGAAGTGAAATACCATCTAAGCAGCAGTCCTGACTTGTAACAAAATAGGAGCAGAATAACGTGTTCTCACTTCTCCATTTAACCTCTTCCTCACCAAGGCTCCTAATAGCCTCCCTCTCACCCTGAAGTTACATACATTACATTGGCTCCATTTCATTGTCCAGACCTGAGTCGCATGACCAAGCTGGCTGTCAAGGTGACTGGGAATTTCAGTCTTTGTTTTGGGCAGACATGTGCTGTCCCAAATATTCTGTTATTGTGGAAGGAGAGAGCATGCTAGGCGACAACCAGGGGCCTCTGCTATATCATCTTGGCTTTCTTTTTGTTGTTGTTTCCTCTCTTTTCTGGGCACAGAATTTTAAACAGGAATTCATAAGAATACCTTACATGACTCAAGAAACACAAATCCCTCTTTCTTCTGTGTTGCTGGCAAAGCTCACCTTACATTCTAGAGGCTAGAATAGCCACCTTTGCATTTATGGGTGAACATGAGACCCAGTCGTGGAAAATGGGACTCACCCAGGGGTTGTCTGCTGAGGACTTTGGGGAATGATTTTCCCTCCTAATATGAAGAGAACCTGCATTGGATGCATCTGGTGTTCTTCAGAATCCCCTGGGCCCCTCTGTTGGGGTGACCAGCTCTGTGCAAACCAGTGCCTGTCTGCAGGTATAATCTGAAGGGGCCTCACATGGGCCCAGGCAGTATAGTTCCTACTTCCTGTTCTGGGGCTTCTCTGATGTGCAGCCTGGAACTCCAAGGGAACCTGGTCTCTGCCCTCATGCAAGCATAACCTGGAGGTGTTGGGGAACTTAATTCTGTGAGTCAGATCTTAACCACTGGGAGGTCACAAGTGATAAACTGTTTCTCCTTTGTCTCCTGGGTGGACAATTATGAGATGCATTTTATAATAGATGTGAGCATCAGTTTCTCACAGTGGTGGCCACATTAATAATGCAGACTGTACAGCTTGTCCTCCATTTATATTTCACTGATCATATCCTAATCTCCTATTCTTTATTAGGGAATCACATTCCCTAACCACCTACCTGCACACAAGTCTTTGTCTCACTCTCTTCATTCAGAAAAGAGTAGACGTTGGGAAGCCGGGATGGCTCAGTGGGTTAGGTGCTCACTTTGCAGCCCCAGGGACAGAGGATCAAATCCCGGCCCCAGCCCGTGCAGACACATATGCTGAACTGGGGAGTGCCCCCAGTTCAGTTCTCACCGGGACGAGACCCCGGCCCAGTTCCTGCCCTGTGCAGCCCCGCCCACCTGTGGAATGAAACTTGTGGAAAAACCGATGATGTGCAACTATGGAGACTGTTCTGGGCCCTCCCACTTCTCTTTTGTCTCTGACTCTGTATCTCTCTCTCTCTCTCTGTCAAAAACAATAAATAAATCTTTAAAAAGAGTAGACGAGGAGAATCCTTTGAAGAGAATTGCCATCCTTTTCTATCTCCTTTCTCCCTAAACTTTCCTCCCTTCCCACTCTTCCCTTTCCTTTCTTTTGTCCTATAGGGATGAGGTATGTGGAGCAACAGCAACCACTTTGTGACTATGAGGAGGAAGTCAAGAGAATTTCTGAGAAGGTGATTCAGAGTCCTCATATTCATCAACCATTGAACAAAACCTGGAATAATCTACCTCAGATATTTTTGTTAATTTAAAAAAGTAAACCATAATTGTTTAAACCACTTTAGGTTGAATATTATGGAACTGGCAGCTGAAAATATTTTAACAGAGTTCATAAATCCATTTGATTGTAGATGAATGTATAATACACATGTTTATTCACTAATTTCTCAAATGTATGTTAGTGAACTCCAAACTCATTTAAAAGGATGTTGTCGGTTCTACTGTTTGCTTCCCCAATATATATTCTTCCCTTCTTTAAGACAGAACTTTGATTCCCCACTCCCTCAGGTATCTACCTTTTTCCCTTGTGGCTAAGTGCCTGGGGGAAGCCAAACCCCTTCCAGCTCCAAGAGTGAATCTGATCTGTTTCAGTCTAATTCTTTTAAAGATTTATTTTTATTGTTTTTGACAGAGAGAGAGAGACAGAGAGACAGAGAGACAGAGAGACAGAGAGACAGAGAGAAAGGGAAGGGCCCAGAATAGTCTCCATAGTTGCACATCTTTGGTTTTTCCACCTAGTTTCATTCCACAGGTGGGCGTGGGGCTGCACAGGGCAGGAACTGGGCCGGGGTCTCACCCCAGTGAGAACTGAACTGGGGGCACTCCCCAGTTCAGCATATGGGTCTGCATGGGCCGGAGCTGGGATTTGATCCTCAGTCCCTGGGGCTGCAAAGTGAGCACTTAACCCACTGAGCCATCCTAGCTTCCCCTGTTTCAGTCTAATTCTACTCTTTGTTCATGATTGGTCCAAGATTGGGCACGTGTACATATTTAAAATTCTCAAGCTTAGGCAACTCATTTAACCTTTCTCAGCTTCAGATTCTTTAACTAGAATAGGTGGGCAATAAAAGTTCCAACCTCAGGAAATTATGCTGAATATGATGGTTGAAGAAGCACTAAAATCTTCTATTCATATACTTGTATCACCAAAGTGATTAAAAAAAACAAAAAAAACAAAAACATAGCCAAGCTTCAAACAATAATGGGAGCTATATGATAATTAGAAATGGAGTCCTTCTTAATGAAACAGTAATGGTAAGCAGAAGCCACCATACTGCTGCTAATGACCCAGATGGTCTCTGGGCTTTGTATATCTTCTCTATGAGTCAAAAGTGGCTGCCACTATCATAAAACTGCCCCACCAAGAAGAAACTAACTATATGAGTGACCCACAAATAAACTGACCAATAACTCAGAAAGGTCACTATCAATAGATACAATGTGACAGATCATATTTTTTGAATTGATCATAAAAACATCTCCCATTTTATATTCTCTTCTTATAATGTGACTTTGACACACCTCCTATTAAGAGGTGGAATCTATATTCCCATCTCTTAAATTTGGGCAAGTTTTGGCTATGGCAGACTTATTTACTGGACATCTAGGGATAAGTCATAAAAGGTAATACAGTTCCCCTAGGAGTCTCTCAGACTCTGGGTATTGAAACTAAAGCACTCCATGAGAAATCCCACATACTTCTTTTTGAGGCCCATATAAACAGAAATCAGGCTGAGCTCCCAGCTGATAGCAAACACTAACAGGTTATGAGTCTGTCTAATCTATATATTTATAACTATTGGAAAAAACAATCCTCAGGGATGCTGGGATATCTCAACAGGTTGAGCACTTGCCTTGCTACCATGGGGTCTGGGGATCGAGTCCTGGCCCCAGCCTGTGCAAACCCATATGCTCAACTGTGGTGCAGCTGGTAACCCCCGGAATGGTAGCGAGGGTTCTCACCTTCCATGTGAAAGGCTCCCAGTTTGATTCCTGTCTCCCATGGTCCCACATCCACCCATGTGGGGTGAACCTATGTCATAGCTAGTGCTGTACAACTGTGGAGACTGCTCTGGGCCCTCCCCCTTCTCTCTTTCTCTCCTCTTCTCTCAAAACAATAAAACAAATCTTAAAAAAGAAGAATCCTCAATTTATAATCTGAATAACACATTATTAAACTAGATGAAGAGTGAACAGTGAGCCAAAAATTTGAGCTGAGAAATTATTACATAATGTTATACAAAGAGAACAATTGATGAAAAGTATGGACTAATAATAAGACAAATGGTACAGTCTTAGCTTATCTGAGGTAGAGAAGTCAGCAGAAGGACAGCAGCAGCCATTACCCATAAATAAACATTCCACAAGTATTCCATGGACCAGATAACAAGAATCTGGAAAATGCATAAGTAAATTGAGCTTTCTTTCTAAGTACTACGTCAGTGTGCTCCAGGACACTTAGTTTTAGCCAAACATTTACCAAGGACATAAAAATGAGTCTTGCTTCTCTACAAAATATGTTTATATTTTCTTTTAGAAAACTTGTCTCACCTTTGTTTCTTAGTAATGAATCCATATATATTCAGTCGTCCTCTTATTCAAGTAAATTTAAACTGTGCTTTGAACTAAACTGAGTGTTTATTAATTGAAAAAAGTGTGAAAAAATGTGAACATAAGGAAGTTAAGACATTCTAATGAGAGTTCCAGGAAGAGAAAATAAAGAAAATGGAAGAAAGGCAATATTAAAAAAATAATGGTCAAAAATTTTCCAACACCTGAGTTGATCATAAACTTTTAGATTTTTAGAACCTATCAAGGTAGAACAGGATAAAAAAAAAAAAAAGAAACTTATACTTACAGACATTATATGAAACTTCAAAACATTTAAAAACAAAGAAATTTAATTATAACAATTACAAAAGGCATAATAATAATAACTACAATCTCAATGACTCAGGATTTCTAGTTAACAACAATGAATTCAAGAAGACAGTAGAGAAATACTTTAAAACGCCAATGGAAAATAGTTTTGAACTTATTTTTATACCCAGCCCAGCTGTAATTCAAGTGTGCATGTTCAATAAGTAAATTTTCAAGCAATAAGGACTCAGAAATTTTACTACCACAGATTCTTACCAAAAGAACATCTAAAAGATATATTCCAAAAAGAAAGTAATTAAATAAGATAAAGCATAGGAAGCATTTAAATCAGTTTTTGTTTTTTTTTTAAGATTTATGTTATTGCTTGAGAGAAGGTGAGAGAGAAAGAGAGAGATAAGAGGAGAGGGCCCAGAGCAGTCTCCATAACTGCACATCAGTTGCAACATAATTTCATTTTACACAGGTAGGTGTGGGGCCGCATGCAGTGGGAACCAAACCAGAGGCCTCCTGCATAGGAGGGGCCACAGGTTAGCATATGGGTTTGCATAGGCTGAGGCCAGGACTTGATCCCTGGGCTTACGGTTGCTAGGTAAGCTCTCAACCTGCTGAGCTGTCTGGCATCCCAGGAAGCATTTAGATGATGTTAAATCAGACTTTTATCTACTGTTAAAAGAGATAAAATTTTCTAGCACCAGTCTTCATTTCACATTATTTATGTCTTAAATGTAAATGTTAAATGTGGAGCTGCAGCAGACATATTATGACCATGAAGCTACAAGAAGAAAAGAGACCAAAAGAACCACAGAAATGTAGATCCTGATATTTTAGCCTATTGTGTCATCTCCTTCTTCCACCTTCTCCATCATCCACCTTCTTGTTATGTCAGAAAAATAAATCCCTATTTATTTAGGCCATTGTTGATTGGGTTTACTGTTATTTTACCCAATGCATTCTTAAGTGACTTACTTTCCAATTTTCTTATCTTTAAAGTATGAGCTATTAGGATTAAATGGGAGATTAGGTTAAATATTTCCAGTACCCAATACATTCTCCAGTAAATATCAAGACTCTTCTGAACCTCCAGGCTGTAAGCCTAACAGACCATACTATCTTCATTAAATTTGCATTCTCATTGCATAAGCAATTCAGTCTTGTTAATGGGATATTTATTGAATGCCAATTTATGGGCTAGGGAATTTGATAATTGCTTACTTATAGTAGAATATCAACAAGTATATGTTGGATGGATAAATAAAAGCAGAAGGTCAATAGGAATTAATATTGACTGTTGCCTTAAAAAGTGTCAAATCAACCATCTACTTTTTCTATTTTCTTCTACTGTGCTAAGAAAGCTTCTGCAATGCTCAAAAAAGTGCTTCTTACCATCTTTTGCCATCTTCCTAGTTTCTTTGACTCTTAACATTCAACATATAATTTTTAATTTATTCTGAAGAGAGCTATAAGTGGAAGGGAAGAGTGACTTTATTATCCTTTCTCTAGTGACCCAGATTTTGTCAATTTACACTTATTTCAAGAGTTGTGAACCCCTTGAATTCTCAAACAAATAGCCAAAGACAGCATACACAAAACGAAGGAGTTTTTTCCTTGAAATAATTCATACACAGGAACACAAAATGTTATGAGTGTTAGTCTTTGAAAAGGAAGTGTCAGGAAAAAGGAAAAGGAAAGGACTAAGGCTGAACACCTATAAAAATACCCAAGAACATTTTACACAAAGAAATGTCAAAGGAGATTCATAACCATAAAGTAGAAATTGATGGAGGAGTAGATGAGGTTATTTAAAAGGGTTTGTAGAGGGTACAGAAAATAGAATAATATGGTCAAGTACAGAAGTCTTGCAGACTATTTCACATTAAAAACATCTAGATATCAAAACAGAACTAACATCAGATTTTGTGTAAGGAAAACACCATGAGTAGTCTAAAGCAAGGGAGTGGAGAAGAGAAAACATATGAACACTCAGTCTGTGACTGGCATATATATAGCAGAAGATCTTAAAAGTTGGCTGCTCAATGATATGAAAACAAAATTATATTTAGAGGAAAGGAAAAAGGAAGAGCAGAAGTTTATAATCCTACTGACAGATGGGCTGCCTGGGAGAGCAGAAAACCCAAAATACATGCACAATACAGACACAGGTGAGAAACAATAAGAGGCACCTGGTATGTGAAGTGTACTGGACCTGCGGTGAGACCCAGACATGAACCTTCTAGGCTTCCTTACTAGTTGTGTGACCTTCGTTTGGCCTGTCACTCTCTCATAAATTGATCCATATATTAGGAATAAAACTGGTTTATTGTGAGGATCCAGAGAGAATTCATGTAAAAGAGATTATTAAAATTATAAAGGAATGTAGACTATGGAAAAGAGAAGATAGGAGAAAATATAATAAAAGTGAGTTTATTTTGTTCATAAGATAATGCTCAGTGTCTTCTTAGGGCCAGACAAAAGCTGTATATACCAAAAACACTGTAAGAAACTTCTCTGAGTGCTTATTCGATACTCTACTTAGTGATATTATGCTAGTATAAAAGACAGTCCCTTGGAATGTCATGTGTGTCATGGAGATTAATGTAAATGATAATTTAATAAAGTATTTGTGAAATCCAGTTATTCATCATATATATTCATATATATATATTATGGTATAGAGACAGGCAACTTTAATTTGAATTAGGGACTGGGAAGGTAGTTAGATGTATTAATCAGCTATTGATGAAATAATGTTGCATAAAAACCCATTCTCAAAAGTCAGTAGCTTACAGCAATTAGCACATAATTTTTTCACTTATAGGTCTGCAATGGGCAGAGTCATTGCTGGACTCTGTTGAGTTTAGTTAGACTGGGGATCTGGTTCAGGTCTTTTCCTGGTCTTCTCATTTATGAATCAAAAGCTACCTGGGGGCATCTTTTTTTCATGGCAGATGGCAGAAACTCAAGAGGAATGGTTGAGTGGACACTTATCACGCCACTTAGCACCTCATCTTGCAACTGTCATACCATCACTTCTACTGATAATTTGTTGATCTAAATAACTCATAAGGCCAAGTCCAACATTAATGGAGTGGAAATACTCTACTCATAGGGGGAGACACTGCAAGGTTACACAGCAAAGGGATGTGAAGGTATTATTTTACTGTAAGAGAATAAAGAGTTGGGAGCAGAAATTTTAACCTATCATATGTTTATAAAAAGACATACCATACTTGTATATGCAGTGCTATTCACAATAGCAAACAAAATGTGGTATATCCATAAAATGGAATCCTATTCAGTAATAATAAGGATGAGAGTTTTGATATTCTCCAATGTGGATAAACTAAAAAATATTATGTTAAATGAAAGAAGTCAGACACAAAAAAACCCACACATTGTATAATTCCATTTGTATGAAATATCTAGAAAGAAAAATCTACAGAGATAGAAAATAAATTAGTGGTTGCCTGAGGTTGAATTTGGGAACAAAGTTTCTTTTACTGGGGTAATGGAAACTTTCTATAATTGTATTGTAGTGATGGTTGCTGAGCTCTGTAAATTTACTAAAAGTCATTCAATTGCACCCAAAATGAGTGAATTTCATGGTATGTAAATTATACCTTAATAAAAGTATAGGAAAATAAAATGAATTAAGTCTTGGGTTACAAGAAATAGTCCATTATTCTATCTCAAAGGTTTTTCTGAGGATCAAGTGAGACAATGTTTATAAAGTGGCTGACATAAGGATTGGCATATAGCAGATGCACAATAAATGATGGGCATTATTGTTATCATTTTAGATAGATGGGCCAACAATGTGTAAAGACTTATGTGTGAGAAGAAGCAAGACATGTTCAGGAAGCCAGTAATTTAGCGTATCTGAAAAGTAGATCTGATGTGGGATGATAATCATAGAGGAACTTGCCCCAGGTCACCAAGTTGGGAGGTGGTGGATCCTTTAATGGGGACTTGGCTCAGCCTGACAACAAAGTAAATGTTTGCCTCCTGGAGATGTGTTATATGAAGTGCAGTCTGGGGACAGCCCTGGATTGTAAAGCTTAATTACTGATCACTTAGGGAAAACAAAAGAAGCTTATTTGTAGGTAACTGAATTAGTTTTCAAACAACAAGGAAACTTTGTTTAACTTAGCAGGAAAATTGCCATGTCCGCACAACATATCCAGAGAGAGGAAGTCGAAAGGATAAGTGCAGTCTATATTCCTTGTCATCCCTGACTGGAAATGAGGTGTTAAAAACAGGACACATGAAGTTAGTTTTAAATTAAAATTACTAGTTAATGTGTCTAAAGCATTTTGATAAGACTGTTACTTTTCCTAAAATAATTCAAATATATTTGAATTTATAAACCAAATTTTAATGATTTTTGTTTTTTTAATGTTAAATTTCCATCTTACCTTTTTAAATTATTTTTTTATTTTGCAATTATAGTTGACATTCAATGTTATTTTATATTAGTTTCAGGCATATAGCATAATAGTTAGACATTTATATGATTTATGAAGTGATCCCCTGGTGTTAAAAAGCTCTAAATATCTTTCTTGTTCATAACCTAACCTAGTAACCAAGGTCATTCACTTAATTCACAGGCAAACTTTGTATTATTTTCCAGGGCTGTAGTAGAAATAGAAATTTTTCCTTCAGAAGAGCCATATTAAATTAAGTATTAGTAGTTAACTTTTTTGCTTTGGGAAACTCAAGTTTTTGTTGTTGTTGTTGTTGTTGTTGTTTCAAATTTATATGAATATGTAATACCGTCCCCACCTCCAAAGTCAATAGGAACAGAAGTGGCCCCATTAGGTTTTGAGAGCTTGTAATCTGATTTATTTCTAATTTATATGAGAAGTAGGAGATATTTCTTCTTTTTTCAGTCTCTGAGAGAATTTGTATAACATCTGTTCCTTAGATGGTTGATAAGAGTGAACTATAAAAGCATCAGGTCTAGTGTTTTATTTGTGGGAAGACTTTAAACTATGGATTCACGATGCTGGGATAGCTCAGTGGTTGAGCGTTTGCCTCGAAATTGCAAGGTCATGAGTCCTGACCTGGAAAAACCCATAAGCTGAACAACAATGCAACTGGTAACCTCTAGGATGGCTCAGCAGTGAAGACTCTCGCTTCCCATGGGGGAGGCCCCAAGTTTGGTCCCCCCTCCCTGCATGGCCCACATCCCCCTGTGTGGAATGAAACCATGTCATAACTAATGATGTACAATTATGGAGAGGCTCTGGGCCCTTCCCACTTCTCTCTCTCTTTCTTTCTCTCGCACCTTCTCTCAAAACAATGAAATAAATCTTAAAAAAAAAAAATTGAAAGAACTATGGATTTAAGTTCTTTAATAATTAAGTCTAGTCAGGCTTTCCAGTTTTTCTGGAAATTATGGATTCACTGTTTTCTGGATTAATTGTTGATATTTAGGAGTATAATATTTGTCTAATTGTTTTGAAGGTGATCTCTCATCTCTTCTAGTGCTTTTTTAAAGATCTTTTCTTTATCTTCAGTGTTGTGTAATTACAGTCTAAGAATGAACTTTTTTTTAATGTATATGGTATATGTTGGGCTTCCTATATCTATAAATTCATGTTCTACAATAGATTTGGAAAATTTATGTCTTTTTTTTTTGCCTCTTTCCCATTTTCTTTTGCCATTTTGGAACTCTGCTTAAACATATTCTCTCTTCCATATCTCTTAACCTTTCTTTTGTAAGTTCTACTTCCTTCATTCCTCTGTGCTGCAATCTGGATAATTTCTTTAGACCCATCTTCCAATTTATTTTCTTTTCAGTTGTGTCTAATTGGCTTTATAATCCATCCAGTGAGTTTTAAAAATTGATTATATTCAAATTTTAATGTTTTACTTGACTCCATCAAATCTTTAAAAAATAACTTCTGGTTCTTTGATCTTTTAAAATTTCTTTCTTCTTTTAAAAACATTTCATACAAGATCATTTATAAGTTGTATCCAAAACTTTATTAATTGAAGTTCTTATGGGGGCATAAGTTTTAAATGTGTGGTTTCTGATTTCTGCTGAATTTCCCTCATGGTGTCTTATTTCCTTGTGTAATTTCTTCTTTATTTTCAACGATGAGTTTATGTGTGGTTCAACTTAATCTGCATGAATCCTGAGGAGTTAGAGAGTGTTTTCTTTTATTTTTACCGGGTGCCACAGGGTTTTATTAATCTTGAAACTACTTTAGTTTCTAGAGTGGATTTCTGAGCTATGAGTAGTATAGATTTAAATTTCAGATCTGGGTGTAAGAGGCCCTAGGGTAGCAAATTTTCTGGAAAGATTGGTGTATATCACCGTAATTATTTCTTTTGCTGCTGCTGGGATTCTTTTCTACCCAGAACAATCAGAACAAGAAGGTCTTCTAGACTCCCTTTTCTGGCAGGTGGATGGTTTTATCCCTTATTACACCAATGCAGCCACTCCTTTCAAGGGTTTTTCACATGCTGTGAGAATCTTGGGCATATTCCCCACATATTGCTCCCTAATGGTCATTTTCTGTTAATTTTGCTCTTGGTTATCACAGTTTTTTTGTTCTTGTTGTTTGTTTCTTTCTTTATTCACTTGTTTTTTAATTTCAGGTTGTATTGTTTTGATTTTGGAAGGAATTTCTCCTTATTTTGAGCTCAGTTGTATGTTTAGATATATGTTTGTTGTAACACACTGAGGATTTAGTCATATTACAATGAGAAGGCATTTTAGAATTTCTAGAATTTCTAGTCCAGGCTGTCACAAGATAGTCTCTTGCCTTAGTTTGTTTTGTTTTGTTTGTTTTTTAATTCAATAACTATATCTTCTTTTTTATTAGTTTCTTTGTTGAAACTAAATAACAATTTAGAATTAGAATTTTTATGCATGGATGAAATCATTTCAAAATCACTGATTTACAGTTTCCAGAATCTACCTTTTTAGTTAAAATTGAGAGCGTATTTGTCCATCTCTAATCTCTTGACAACTTTCCTGTTCTCCTTGATGCCATAAAAATTATCTATTGGTAAACTTGGTAGTCTCCTCTTCCTTCTTAAGCCACTTCTGCATAATTTATTTGGATCTGGAAATGTTCTCATGTTATCTCCTTGTCTCTCTTGGAATTCCATTTTTCTTACAATCTTCTTGAAGATTATTTCTCTTAATAGAGAAGGTAAATGTCTTATTAATATACAGATTGTACAAAAGTTGGCAGGTGAAGCACTACCTTTTGAGTGTCTTACCTTGTTGATAAGAGAAATTTGTAGGTCTTATGCTCATATGTATGTATGTCCTTCCTAACTTGACCTTCTGCATCATGCTGACATCTGGATGGTTTTGGGGGCATCTTCAGAACCTTGACCACCCTTTCTGGGTTGTCCCTACTGATTCTGGGTGAGTTTCTTCTAAAGAACAGTTTGCTCCCCAAAGCCTGGGCTCAATGCCAGCCTTTGTCTTTTGCTTGTGGAGTCATGGGGGCTCTTGGATCTGAATGACAAACTGGAGGATCCTGCTAAATGCCATAAAATCTTGGTCTGAGCCACAAAATTCAAAGCTGTAGGAGTAAATAACTAGTGTAGGTGGGCAGCCTGCCCTGCAAAGTTTGACAGCAGAGTAAGGAAAAAGTTTAGACCATGGTCCTGGGCTCTGAGGTTGGGTACCACCAAATTTCAGACATGATGGCACAACATCCCAGGCAGGAGCATCTTTGAGGCCTGCTACAGCTTTTAAGCTAGTGATTTTGTCTGTTTGTTTTTAGCTTTATTCTGCACTGTAGTGCCTCTAGTTTAAAGCAGTGGCCGCACTGGTTTCCTCATGGTCATTACTCCTTAGCAGAGGCAGCCTATGTAGAAGAATGGAAGGGTCAAGAGGATCTGGTCACTCCAGAGACCCTGGCTTTCTCTTGTCATTATGGCCAGAGAATGTTGGGCAGGGATCCTGCTCACAGGGCCCCCCACCAAAGACACATTGAAGTAATAGAGGAAGCATTTGCTGGAATTCTGTTGGGAAGATATGACATCAGCAAAGAGGAGGAAAAGAAGAGGAAATATTTTGTTTCGCTGCAGTTTTTGCAACTGCAACAGTAGTTGTGTGCTGGTGTCTGGGTGCAGCTCACATGACCAGCAGAAAATGACATAGTATCAGACTTTTCTGTGTGCTTGTCTGTCTTCATTCACTAGAATAAGAGTACATTTAGGTCAAGGATACTGTTTTCTTTGTCTTAAAATTCTGACTGGTCCAGTTAGTGGCTGTGGAGCCTTGGGTAATTTCCTTAACCATTCCAAGTGTCAGTTTCCCCTTCTGTAAAATGGGTATCATAACATCGGTACCTACCTCATAGTGTTGTTCTGGAGATCAGTGCATGTTGAATGAATTATACAATGAATGACGTGAGTTTCCTTCCATTTTTTTTCCTTTTCAATAAGTTCAAGCTAGATGGTCTTAATATTGTCAAACTGGGTGGAATTATGTGCAGTGGTCCTAGTTCTCCCATCAAGAGCAGTTTGGAGAGAAGGCAGTGACCCACCCTTCCTTGACCTCCCCACTCTCTCATAACCTGTCTGTTGGGAGTTGGGTAGGGGTGGGAAACCCCATGCTGCTGCAAAACTGCCTTTAAAGTGTTCAGAACCAAAGGCAAGGAATCAGAATCAAAGATTACCTTGTTTTTGGAGTGTATCACTGGCTATTGTCCCCATCAAACAAAGCCCTTTCATCAGAGGTTCTTTAAAACACTTTTTTTCCTCCTTTATTTTGCTTTGAAATAAGCTGGGCAACAATTAATTTCAGAGAGAGAGAGAGAAAGATAATTCAACAAGGATCTATTACTACTCTCAGCTTCTATTGCTGTAATGAAAATCTATTTCCTTTCCCTTTTGTGTCCTATATAATTTAATGCCCATTTTATTAATGGTCTGAAATAATTACGGAACCCTTTGTGATTCTCAAGTATGTTTCATTTAATTGTGCAATAAATGCCTAATCTCTTCCTCCATCTGAAGCTATTATGGCGTTAAAATTAACAATTATGCAGCAATGCGCCGGGGTCCATAGAAATCACTCCAGATAACTAGACATATATAAATCATTCATGAGAACAATTTCTGAAAAGAGACGGTGGGGAAAAAAAATGTGTTGAAAATGACATTGGGAAGCCAAGGGCCCAGCCTGGAAGAAGATAGTAACACCTTTAAAAAAATCTTTTTTCTTTTCTTTTTTGTTATTATTATTTTATTAATTGTGTATGTGGCATAACCCTCCCCTCCCCCACTTCTATTAGCCTGACAGATATTTTCAGAATTAATTAACTGTTAGCTCTGAGGATAAATTGTTCATTATCAATGTCCCCCCCCTTTCTTTCTTTCCTTTTATAGTTTTTCTTTTTCTTTCAGGCGGGCAATTACACTCCCTGCCTTTCTCCAGCAGCTCCCGTTCTGCACAGCTATCCAAATGGGGAAAGTGCTTTTTCTTTCAGCCCTATTCACTTCTCCTCTTCTCCCTTTTGTGGAATTTAATAACCATGGCTGAGAGGCTCACGCTGGACAGAGAGGTTAAGTTTGTTGTCTCAGCACTTTGCTGACAGGGGACAGTACAAGAGTTCTGTAACTTCTAACCAGCCTTGTGGGGCTGCCTGTGGCCTGGCCCAAACTGGCATAGCCGGTAGTGTTCACAAAACCTGCAGCCCCTGCATACTTCTCCTTACCTAAGAGCTCTTCCATTGGTGATGCTAAAGCCCGCCTCTAGCTTTTAAAACATTCCTGAGTCCCAAGAGATTCCCAGCAAATATCCTTCAACCCACCCTGCCCCCAACACAAGCGCGCGTGCGCGCGCGTGTACACACACACACACACACACACACACACCCACACACACGCACACACACGCACACACGCAAATGCATAATATGGAGCGGTGGAGCAGTCAGAAAACCCAGTGCCCAGGGACCAGGCAGGAAGTAGAGACGAATGAAGTGGGTGGGATGGAGACTGTGGCAAACTGGAGATCCTGTGCCCTGCCTGAAAGGGGCAGCTGTTTCCAACTTCCAGGCATTGATGCCTTTGGCAAATGTGGGTCCAATTTGGTCAACTCTTCTGATATTTAAAGAGAAGGCAGTAGTTTTAATTTGGAACCTGCCAACTAATTGTTGACAATCAATTTAGAAACATTGAAAACAGCATGGGCTAAGTGGGCAGGATGGATTCTGGTTGGGTCTGCTACTTTTAGGCCCCTGCTCTAAAGGATTATTTATTTCCAGAATTTGGTCCAGAAGAAGGTTCCTAGAAGAGAGAGGCTGAGCACTCTGTCCCTTGGCTGTCTGTGCTTTGCAGACTCCAGGCTTCGATATACCTGAAGTTGTTCTAAGGATTGAACTCCATAATGAAGGGGTAGCGGGGGTCACATTTGATTTCCTGTCAGGTGTCACCAGTTCTAAATCATCAGTTTAAGCACTGAACAATCATCAGGGTTATAGTTAAGGGTGACAGGTCCACCTGTGTTCATGTTCCTGATGATTTCACAAGTGATTTGATTGTTAATTGAAGGCTCGTGGGAGTCCAAATGTGTATGGTATGATGCTGCTGGAAATATGGGCTTTATTGATGATAGTTAACATGTATTGAGAGCATGCTAAATATTAGGCCCTAATTTATGTAATGATATTAAATTAATTCATTAATCTTCCTAATAACCTTATTAGGTAAGTTTTATTATTCCTATTTTGCAAATGAAGAAATAAAAAAATTAAGGAACATGCACAAGACAATTTAGCATAAAAAGCAAAGGTAAGATTCAAACCCATGACCATCTGACTCTGGAACTTGAACTCTTAACCATTATGTTAAAATGCTTCCTTGCTTGGAGCTTTGTAGAGCTGAGTGACCTCCAACACAGAGATACTATGTGACTAGAGAACACTTAGCAAATAATACACTGAAAGCACTTATATAATAGAGCTAAACAGCTCATAATGTTTTAATGCTCATTATTTAACTAGGAGATAATTTTAAATACTATAAACCACATCTCAATATTATTGTACTGTCAAGATTATTTTCATAAAATTAAGTAATGGAGATGGAATTCTTTTACCAAAGAATGTCCAAATTTATAAGACTTTTTAATGAACATTGTTGAATAGCCCACCAGCTAATGTGTAGGTACATCCCCACCAACATATTTACCACCATTTTTAGTGCCTGCATAATATTCCTTCAAAGATGGAGACATGCAAATGTCAAACCTCAAGGTTTTCATCTAGCTTTTATTTAAACCTTTCTTCTAAAACTAACTCATTATTTCTCCTAAGCTTGAGTGGAAAGCAACCTTGATTCATGCTGGAACTTCTCAAGAGAATAAAAACTTCACAGGGCTGGCACTGTAGAACACAGGGAAAGCTTGATATCCAATTCCCTTATAAGAGTCTACCATTTCAACATTTTTTAGTTATCTACTTATATGAGTAGGATTTAGGTTGCCTTCTTAGTACTTCCAGGTTCTTATTTTACTATAGTCTTTGTTTTTGTTTTTGTTTTTAATAATGAATGTTAACTGCTGGTCATTGGCGCCAATTCAATGCTAATAGGAACCCCCATTTGGGGGTGTGGTGAAGAGGGAAACTGTTCAGTGCAAACAGCTCAATTGTGATAGAGCACAGTTGTGGGAACAGCATGGCTGTGGAATGGCTCAATAGTGTTACGACTCAATTATGAAGTATCGTGGCTATGAGGCGGCCCTAGGGCCAGGCTCCTCTTGGGCTACACATCTCTGCTCTGTTCTGGTTTGCTCCAAATGCTCTGCTCCACTCTGCCTTGTGCAGGTCTGCTCTGCTCCAACGAGACATCTTCAGGGTTTCATCTTTGGTGTTTCATGTATGGTGTTTCAGCTCCAGCAGGGAAGCACAATCTTCAGCCTTTGGTGGAAAGGGAAAGTGCACTCTCCCAGCCAGAGGGGAGCTGATTTATAGAGATAGAAGTTCCAGCTCCTGGTTTTTGATTGGTCCATCCTCATGCAAATGAGGACTCCAAACCCTTACAGTTTGGTTCAAAAGGCACTGTCTCGATGGGTCAGAATAGATATGCTCTGATTGGTCAATTGGGATATAGCTGCACAACTTCAATTGGACAGGGAAAGCCTCAGTCCTGTTAGTTGAAATATTATTCCAGGACTCCTTTATAAAAGCTGGTTTAGCTGCAGGAACACAGTGCAGGTAGGCTGCTTAGTGCATGCTTTTCTCTAAAGTGTGGAAGAGGCCCCTGTGTAGAAAGGGCTTTCAGGCGTTTGTTTGTTTGTTTTTGTTTTTCTCCTTCTAATTTGAGCCCAGTTATCCAGGAGCCCTTCTTAGTAGGTATCTTCTTGTTCAGGGTCCACAGTATCATCCCTGGTTTTCTTCTCCTGCAAAAAAGATGCACCCCACCTGTACATTTGTCTGGAACCACCTGTAGTAAACTTTCAATTCAGAATTTTGTGATTTTCCTAATCAATGGGATTTAAACTATTGAATAAACAGCTCTATTCAGTTTTGTTACCAAACTCTGACTCAGATTTCTAAATTTTGGTTAAAGATAAAATGCCTTTTAAAGAAACACATTCCGTATTTAAACAAAATATACACTTTTAGCCAATACATCACACAGGACCGGCTTGCTTTAGGTTGCAGAAGACCTACCTCACCCCTGAAGTCCTTTTAAAAATAGGATAAGAATAAACGCTGACATTTATTGAGCACTTATGATCTGTGAGGCATGGTCTTTGCAAGCACTAATTTACTAGCTTTCATAGTAATCCTTAGAGAAAGATGTTCTTTTATCCTATTTAACAGATAAGGAACTAAAGCTTAGAGAGTTTAAGGAATTTGCCCAAGGTCACACAGGTAGTAAATGGAAGAGCCTGTATCCCCCACAAGCCTGTGTCTTAATCACTGTGTTAAGCACACTGTGTCTTGATTGGTGTGGACACAGTCCTAGGGACAAAGGCATGGTGACTCCAGGCCACTGGGAATTCTGAAGTGAGTGTAGCCCACGCATTCTGAGGGGCAGATATGTGGTTTTGCGACCCTTTTAACAGCCTGATGGGACACCAGCGAATGGACAGGAGAGACTGCCCATCCAACCAGGCAAAGTCCCGGTTGATGTCCACAGGGGGTTCTCAGAGTCAGCTGCGACCTTGGGAATGAGAATCAATTCCTCTCAGAGGCAGAAGGCAGGGGCAGCGCGGTATTACCTTTCCCAGCAATTGTTTTGTTTAATTTCCATTTTAAAATGTATTTCCTGTGAGAACAAACTGACTGGAATTCATTTGTGCCGGGGAGGGAAGGTGAATTTCTTACTAACTCTCCCAGGTATCGGGCAGCCGCAGCCTGGCCTGTGTGGAGGACTTGAATTACTCCGGGCTGGGGAGGGAGAGGGAACGCTGGGAGAGGGTGTGATTGATGCAGGGCTGCCTGGCAGGAAGCAGTGTGCCTGGGTGATGTGGTCTGGAGGACAATCTGCTGGTTGAAGTTTTATACAAAAATGTAGACAAGGCAGAGAAGAGAATCTTGTCTTTTCCGCTGGCTGGAACAAAGACCATATTAAGGGAGAAAAATAGATTGAGCAATTTTGAAAATCCTTTTTTGAAGTGGAGTTTATGGTTGGCAGATGTGAAGCTGGCATTGATTGAAAGTTGACAGTTTTGTAAAGGGGCGAAGGCATGGAAGATGTCAAAGCATGCTCATCCCTCTCCCTGTGAATATATCTGAGTGGGACCCTGGGCAACTGGACCTGTATTCTGCTGTGGCTTTGGCATTCCTTTCCCTGATGTCCTTACTCCTGGACAAGCTGCATGGCTCATACCTGGTAGATTTAACACCTCAGAGCCTAACCTCTCAGCATTACTTTCCAATGAGGGGCCTTGCACCTTGCTGTGTCCATCCCTTCCTTTCTGCATCTACAGCCTGCACCTGTTTCAAGGTCTTGTCTCCTTCTTCAAATGACCCCATTGTCAGCCTCTTGCCTCCAGTTTATGGCCTCTGAGGCTGACTTATATGCTGGCACCAGATTCATCTTCCTCAATGTGGTTTTGGTGGTGTCACTCTTCTTTAAAACCTTTGATGGCTTCTCATTGGGTAAGACAGATATCTTAGCTTGGTATCTAGTGATGTGTCACCAATATTTCCCCATGACCTAGACTTATCTGACTCAAAGCAGCTACTTTTCTCTTCAGTGTCCCTTCAAATGTCCCTGGCCTTCATCCCTCCCCCCACCTCCCCAAGCCCAGAGGCAGGACTGAAATATCTTCAGGGGCCAGGCAGACCATATAAATGAAGGGAAAATGATAAATGCTATCCAATACTTGCTCTCAATTTAGGGGAGTAAAAGAAAGGTAGTATAGACTCTGGAGAATTAGACAACACACTTTTTATGTCAAGGGGACAGCTGCTACTCAGATCCAGCTAGTATTTCCATGTAGGTATTCTTTTCCAGCATTTCTTAGAAAATGGATATGTTTCTCTAAACCCTGAACCTAGGAAAAAATTGGACAAGAAATCAGGAAAACAGGAAAAATTATTACAATTCTTTGGCAAGAATTAAATGTAACAATTAAAATTGAGACATAACTGGTTCAAAGGAATCTACTGATGTCAAGCTGAAAATGAGCAGGAGGTGCTGAGATGTGAAATCAAAGGTTATGGTTGACTTTTCAGGGAACCAGAAGAGAAGCATGTAGGAGAGAACTGATCAAGATCAAATGAATCCTTATCTTTTAATCAGTTGGTCTCGTTTATAGCTTGTCACCCATTTTAAATGTGCTTTTTGTGGCCTGGGCTGCTGCTTATAGTGAGTCAATTTTGCAAATAAAATAAATCTTAAATTTATACCAATAGTGTATTTAATACAAATCATATGAATGATGTTCCAAAAAAGAACATGACTGGAAGCAAAGTCAGTCCTTTGGTTGGCAATTTTGACACATGACTCTGTAGTGTCAGTAACCTTGCTAACAGACCTATCTGAATATTACCAACAATTTTCTCTGTCCCCCACCCCCACCCCAGTGTTTACTATGGCCTACAATTGTAAATACTACTAAGTTTAATATTTATTATTTGTTAAACAAAATGTTTTAAAATATCCACTATAACAAGTAATGATTATACAGAATCTTGAAGATCTTTTAAGAGTAATTTATGATTTGGGGGAGATATATGAGAATTCCTAGGAATTCCAATTTCTCTTGTTTCTGAATCTCAAAGGTAAATGTCTATGGGGAATTTTGAAACTTAGATTCAACTGAATGTTGTCAGAAGGAAGGAGAATGTATAGTGCTTTTGGATCTCCTGACTTTATAAGAGAAGTTGGAAATGTGGACATTTATATAAAAATCTGCTCAGTTTTAAATTGGAATATTTTATAGTCTTGAATTTTTACACTCTAAATTGTTGATGTCAAGTTTTCCTCCCTTTAGAACATCTTCTCTCTCTTCACACTTTAGTACAACCAATGAAACCCTTCTCATCTTTTAATTCATCCCCTTCAGACGTTAACCCCTTCAGGAAATCTCCTTTACCCTCCATCCCTCATTCTGTAGAGCCTCCTGGGACATTCTTGTGGTCATGCTGGGCATTGCTAACATTTGGGTCCAAATCCAGAATTTATATTCTTACCTGGCTGGAACTGTTGTTGTCTGTGTTCATATTTAGATAATCCACAGACCCAAAACATTCCAAGGACTCAGTAAATATTTGAGTAAGTGAGTGAAAGAATGTACCAGGCT
>PVKE010026917.1:0-21967 GCA_004027555.1 Craseonycteris thonglongyai
TCTGATCCTCTGTCCCCAGCACTGCAAAGTGAGCACTTAACCCACTGAGCCATCCCAGCTTCCCCTCCAAGAATTTACACAGTGTTTGATCCACTAACACAGTATCCCACGTACTTTGCGTGATCACGTAACCAGGCAATCCACTGGTGGTATCCCTTACTGTGCCATCTGGAAGACGCTGACCTGGTAGAACAATGGAATGGTCTAATGAAGGCACACATGAGGCACCAGCTTGCAAATAATACCCTGGAAAAATGGGGAATCTTCCTCCATAATGTTGTATAACTCCTTAAATCAACTACCCTTGACTGGTGCTATCTTCCCTATAGGTAGACCACATGGGTCCAGGAACCAAAGGGTGGAAACAGGAGTGGCCCAGTTTACCTTTACTCTCAAGGACCCCTTTGAGGAATGTGTGCTTCTCTTCCCTTCAACTCTGAAAGGTTAGAACCTCTGGTTCCCAGATAGGAATGTTTCCACCATGGGACACAGCAAGAACGCTACTGATCTTTAAGGTATGGATACTTCCCATTTGCTTTATGCTTCTTGTACTAAGAAACCAGTTGGCAAAAAGAGGAGTCACATCTTGGCTAGGATAATTGGCCTGATCATCAGGGAGAAGCAGGCTTTCTGTCACACAGTGAAGGCAAGGAAGAACATGATGACACACAGATGATCTTTTTCAGTGTCTCAGTACTCTCTGGTTCAATTTTGGTTGTACAAGGACTAATGCACAGCCACATGCTGTGAAGAAAACGGGTGACCAGAAGCTCAGATACCTCAGAGATTAGGGGCTGAGTCATCACAATAAGTGAGCCATCTAGACTAGTGGCGGTGCTAGCCAAAGGTAAGTGGGCGTGAGAATGGTTAGAAGAGAGAAATGTGAAGATGTATCTTTGAAACCAAATGAAACAATTAGAGCTATAGCTCATCCCACTAACCTGGCACTTATAATTTTTCTAGGAAAAGCTTGCAAGGGCCCAGGAGGAGCTGTTTCCAGAATATGTGAAATTTGTGGATCTGAGCAGAGCAAATGGTGGCTAGTTGTGGTGTACATATCCTCATTCTCCCTCTTCCTGTGAGTGTTGGCAGCTGGTAGCTCTTATCTGAGTTCACCTATGGGGATCACCCTGGGCTATCTGAGCTAAAGAGCGTCTTCTTGTCCTAGGGTATGCCTTGCCACCCCTACTCTCAGTTTCTAGAGGCAGCTTATCTCTAAATATAGGTCAAAGTGGAAATATAGAGGCCCAGCTCTCTTGCCTCCATGTGGGTCAACTTCACAGGGCCATGCCACTCTATATCTTCCTATCTGATCAGCAGAGGCCTTCCTTGTGACCACATTACAGTTCAGTTTCTCACTCTGAATAGCCTACTTTCTTTATTCTCAGAGGTGTGGTTCCCAAAAGCACTCTCAATAAACTTTCTTTGCAAAGAATTTCAATCTGAATGTTTTCCCCAGGGAATACAATATATAACATGGAGTATTTTTTTATTAGCAAAATATAATAATTCTTAAAAAGAGTATGTTGCTGTATCTAGCCTCATTTTCAAATATATGAAACATCCTCACTCAGGATAATTCAAGTCCCAAGGCTACTTCAGAGAAAAATATTGAGGGACAGGTTGAGGAGGGTAAGCTGGTTTAAGGTGAATGAATGTCTTTTGAGACAGATGCAAAAAGACAAGAAAAATCACCTTAAGATTTAAAAGCAGTGAAGATCATAGTTCCAGTAGAAAAAATGAAGATACTCTGAAATATGTAAGACACTGGCATTTAACTAAAGAATTATTTTCTTCATGCTGAGCAGGCCTTTACTGGATAAAAATTTCTAGACTTCATAAGGCTCTGTCAAGCTAAGGACTGGGGATGGGATAAGAACAAACTCGTTACTGAAATTAAATACCTTTTTCAGATTCCAAATAAATTATAATAGTGTTTCATGTACTAACAAGCTAATGTTGATCTTTCTTTATTGAAGTATGATTATTTCCCATATTTTAATTTGATTTATGGTACTGAAAAATTAGGAGAGAACTAGATGTTTTAGAGTATTTTCAGAGAAACATTTTCTGTTTTATACTTGAGGCAGGGGTAAGTCAGTCCAAAGATGAACAGGGGGTAGTGTGAGGTAGTGAGGGAAAGCATACGCTGGAGCTCAAAGATTTTTTTTCATACCCAGCTCTGAAACCTTGGACAAGGCATTTTACCTTTCCAGACCTTAGCTTCTTCATCTATGAACCCAATAAATATGATTTGGTGGTTATGAAGTTTCCTCTTTCTTAGACACTATGAATGTATAAATAAGCTGACCAGTTGTGCCATTTTAAATGAGATGGAAAATGATGGTACTGTCCCATTTCAAATGGTACTTATGGCCAGCCTACTGACACCTTGAAATTAGCCCAGTAAGACTAGGGCTAACCACATATACCATTTTAAATGGGACAGTACTATTGTTTTCTGTCCCATTTAAAATGGTATGCCTGGTCAGCCTAGTTATAAGGTAACTAAAAAATCCTGCTAGGAAACTTACTAACTTAGAGCTTATCCAATCCTTAATAATTTTCTTTTGAGAAAAAATTGATCATTGTAAAGAAAATGAATTAACGTGACACATGGGATACAGAACAGTTAAGCTGAAGATGAGGGTGATAAAATTTTGATACAATCAATAGATATTTACAAATTAAAAGGCACAAGCTTAGTAAAGAACAGCATGGGTATCCATTGACCTTCTTTCAGAAAGACCCAGGTGGTATATAGCACACCATGTTTTTATAAATATCAAATAGCAGCAGGCACCAGCTATGCCTCAAGCGCTTGAGGTTAGAGCACAAGAATCCCCTCGCCTTACCCCTCTACAAAAATAAGCCTCACGAATTTGTAATCCTTGGATTTATACTACTTCCAGCCTATGTCCTTCAGTCTATCTTCCTAGAGGAGCACACTGCCTTGGAGTTCAATGACAAGGGACTTAGACATTAAAGAACGCAAGGAAAGAGCCTGTGGATGAGTGAAGAGGTTTCGGCATCAGAGAATCCAAAACCCAAGCCTGTCAGATACCTCAGGAAGACTGTGGTTAGACTTTCGGCTAAGCTTCAGGTAAAAATAAACCCAAGTGCCTTAGTAGATTTTTAGCGGTGTGCTAGTAAAGATGCTTTCCTTTCTCATACCCTACCTCCCAATTTAAAAATGTATCACATTTCTGACTAAAAATTGACAAAATATACGAGCCATCTGTTCTTCAGTGTGTCCACATTACAATTACTGGCCAGTTTATTTCTTTTTTGGGAGATATACTGAGATAGTCAGGGCTGGCACTTAGCAAAATGAAACTGTTTGTGTTTCTTTAGTTCTTTCTTGTTAAAGAAAGAACCAGCCTTTCTCTCCCATGTCCTCCCTTCTTCCCCAAACTAGCTATCCAAAATGCCCCTGCAGTCTCTTTAGTCCCTTCCCCTACTCAAATCTCCCTTTCAAATCAATTCCCTTGAAATTCTCAATATTTAGGATGTATATCTGAAAACTGGAAGGCCTCTGCACATTTTGACATTGATCACAGGGCTTTGGATAAATGAGACCCCGTTAAGTAGAAAAGAATGTTTATAGACCATTTTTTTAGTGTTATGAGATTCCTGAAAGTGTATCACATAGAAGACAGTCACCAACTAAATTTATAGACCTGATTTTGATCACTTATTTCTTCTTCTTTCAAATACCGTAGAATTGTTTTTCTTCATAGCAAACATGTTTTTAGAATCTAGGAAATTTTACAAATAGGAACAAATACCCCATTTGCTGTTTGTAAACAGTAAAAGTGAAGGTTTCTGTAGTGAGTGGTAGATCACAGGAATTGAGAGAAGAACATATACAAAGTTATCTGTTGGATAAAAATATAAAATACTCGTAGATAAGCTATCATTTGGACATGAAATTTAACAGGTAGAAAGAACTAAAAACTAAGCTGCCAAATGATGTAACAGAATAACCCAACTACCAGAGAGCACTCCCAATGTTAAGCTGGCTTTAAATATATGAAAGAAAAATTTTTTTAATTTCCCTCAAATAAGCATTAATGAATGGACTCTTTAAGAAAAATTTTAGACCAGAAAAGCTGTGACAGTTTAAATTTCCTAACAACGCCAGGAGCAGTGACAAAGAGTGTAAGGCTTCAAATTTATTACAAGTGGCACATTGTACTCATACTGAGCCTCCCAAGAGTAAATAGCACTCAGTAGAAAAATGACTTTTTAAATTCATTGGCCCATTGTGTAGCCAAAATAATCACTGCCTGTGGGTGGGCAAGTGATATGGCTTCTAGAGCAGCCTTCAGAGCCAGACTGAAAATTTGGGCAGACCCTGCAGAATATAAGCATGCTCAGCCATTGTGCCTAAGACCTTTGATAATTAGCAAAGCTCTATAAAAACAAGTACATGGCAACAGGCTGATCAACAGAGTCCATGATAGATTTACTTTCAAGGAATAATTTTCTCCATTTCTTGTGAAGTCTCTTAGTAAAACCACAAAATGCATTACATAGTAATAAAAGGTGATATTATTTACTAACTTTCTAAAATACAAATTCATTTAAATATAGCAGAAGATTTTGCTGGAAGTCAAATTACGGTAATTATTAATTTTTTGAATGTCTAAAGATATATTTTCATCAGTGTTATGCAAAATTGTTTTCTCCTAAAATATCCTATAAGGGAAAAAATAACTTCCATGGTAAAATAAGCATGGGATATATCTCCCTCTGGGGTAGCTACTGTACTTATTAGGATATGAATTAGCTCTAGGGATAATTTTATATTTTTTAAAAGTTTAATCATTCAGTTGTTTAAAGTCAGGCATCTGCAAACTAATTTGTCCCACCAAATTTTTATATACGGCCTCTAAATATGTGCAGACATTTCTTTTCAGAGCATGGTCTTTGGAAAACTTGGCAATACAGCATTAACTGTAGATGAAGACTATTTTTCCTCAAGTAACTATATTCATTTCAGTTTGTCAAAATTTTTTGCTCCTCAAGTCCAAACATTAAACTTCAGTTTCCAAGATTTTTGTGATTTGAATAAAAACTGTGGTCATAAATTTGAGTTGGAGGCATCCATACTAATCTAAGGCCAGAAAGGCAGTTGGGAGAACTGAAGGACCTTCAGCACCAGCTCTGCTCTCAGAGTGGTGAGAACTTCTGATTGAGATCCCATTTCCTTAGGTGGAAAATGAAAAGACAGTACTATCCTACCAGGTTAAATAAACCCATTCTAAATAATTTGTGAAAGAATAGAAGCCACTTAAATGGTTGAAACTCTTCTAGGGATTTTTTGCTAGCACCAGAATTACTACAGTAATATATTTCTTCAAACTTTCTCTTTGCTCATTCAATGGTTCTATACACAAACGAATTCGAGAAACAAAGAAAAAAAGGCATTAAATTTAGCTCAGTGATCAATTAATTTTCAAGTATTTACTAACCAATTATTAATTCAATGGCTAAATACATTTTATTTCTCTGGTTTATATTTGTTTTATATTTGAAGAAAAAGTATTTTTTAAAATAATTTTTCTACAAAGAAAAGAATAAGAAGTTATTCATATCTTTTTTAAATTTTGAAAATAGGGGCATTCCACTTTGGGATGTCCCCTCTCGTTTAGAGAGCTTTTACTCCTTTCCTTTCTTAGTAAACTTTGCTGTTCCACCTTTAAAAAAAAAAATTTTTTTTTTTTTTTTTTTTTAAATAAAGATTTCCAGTCAAGATGGCCAGCTGGATAAATAAATGTGCTTACCTCCTCTCATGACCACATCAAAATTGCAACTAAACTACAGAATAACCACCAAGAATCAATTGAACTCTACCTGAACAGAAGTCCTACAACTAAAGACATACAGAAGAAGCTACATTAAGACTAGTAGGAAGGGTGGAGATGTGAAATGAGCTGGTCTCATGACCAGCAATGACAGTCAAAAATTGGGAAGATTATCTCCACAGTGGAAGACCCCCACGAAGGAATGAGGGATTCCGAGACCCATTCCAGGCACTCCAGCCCAGAGCCCCCGTGCTAAGAAGACAAGTCTGCACAACTTCTGGTTATGAAAACCAGCGGAGTTTGTGGCTGAAAGAGATAGAGGACAGATGCAGTCTTAGGAGCCTCTTTTTTTATATATCTTTTTATATTTATAGAGAGTAATTATTTTATCTTCAGTGCATATTTATTTCTATTTTACTTTTGACAGATAGAGAGAGAGACAGAGACAGAGACAGCTAGAGAACCGAACTGTGGGAACTCCCCAGTTCAGCATGTGGGTCCACCTGGGCCGGAGCCGGGATTCGATCCTCGGTCCTCGTGGCCTCAAAGCGAGCGCTCAACCTGCTGAGCCGTCCCGGCTTTCCCCTAGGAGCCTCTTAAAGAGCTTGAACATGGTCTCAGTGGCTAACAAACTCACTTGCTCTGAGCTCCAGTGCTGGGGCAGCAGGTTGACAGATATCATGACGGGACATATGGGGAAGAACAAAGTTGTCTCACTTCAGGTCAAGAGCTAGAGGGGTAACTTTCTCTTAAGACAGAAGTGCTAGCAGAAGCCAGTGTTTCTTTGTTGACCCCTACCCTTCCTGGTATGCAGACATGGGTGGCCATCATATCTCAGTCTTCATCAACCTGGCAGCACTGGTCTTTCAACCAGAGTGATTCCTTTTTTTTTTTTTTTTTTTTCTTTTTATATTTATAGAGAGTAATTATTTTATCTTCAGTGCATATTTATTTCTATTTTACTTTTGACAGATAGAGACAGAGACAGAGACAGCTAGAGAACCGAACTGTGGGAACTCCCCAGTTCAGCATGTGGGTCCGCCTGGGCCGGAGCCAGGATTCGATCCTTGGTCCTCGTGGCCTCAAAGCGAGCGCTCAACCCGCTGAGCCGTCCTGGCTTTCCCTGGAGTGATTCCTTGAGACTCTGCCACACCTAACTTTTGGCACACCCAAGATGCTTCCAATGGCTTTTCCATACAATTGACCTGTTTTGGCTCATACTGTAGACTTTCCTAAAATCTCTCAAAGATTTACAAACCCAAAACAATCAGCACCTTGCATGCCCTGTACTTCTTTTTTTTAAATTCTTTAATTGTTTTTGACAGAGAGAGAGAGAGAGAGAGAGAGAGAGAGAGAGAGAGAGACAGATAGGTGGATACAGAGACAGAGAGAAGGGGGAAGGCCCAGAACAGTCTCCATAGTTGCAGATCATCGGTTTTTCCACACAGCTTCATTCCACAGGTGGGAGGGGGCTATACAGGGCAGGAACTGGGCAGGGGTCTCACCCTGGTGAGAACTGAACTGGGGGCACTCCCCAGTTCAGCATATGGGTTTGCACGGGCCAGGGCCAGGATTCGATCCTCAGTCCCCGGGGCTCCAATGTGAGCACTTAACTCACTGAGCCATCCCGGTTTCCCCAACTGAAACATGTATGTCTTTTTTTTTTTTTTAACTGAACTGGGGGCCTCACCACATTCGGGAAGCACACCCAAATTCAGCATGTGGGTCTGCCTGGGCCGGAGCCAGGATTCGATCCTTGGTCCTCAGGCCTTCAAAGAGAGCACTTAACCCACTGAGCCATCCTGGCTTTCCCCCTGTACTTCTTACTAATTAGGCCCAGCCCAGCACTGCCAGAGGCTGGCCTTGATTTGCAGCTTAGCCTCTTTAAGGAACCTCCAAGCCCAGTGCTGGTGGTGACCATCTGTGGATTGTTTTGTGGCTCATGCTAGGTAGCCCCAGAGAGGGCACAGGCTGAATCAGGACTTGGCCAGCAATGGGGCCCCTATAAAAAATCTCCAGGGCTGGCACACCCAGTAGCCAGCTTCCAATTGACCCTAAGCATCACATGGCTGCCTCCAAGGATGACAAACCCAAAAGACAGACTGGAAAGGAACCACAGCCCTGTTAAGTGAATCCTACTCTGTAGAGTCAGCTCCTGCACAAAAGCTCTCCTACTGGAGTCACATCCAGTCCTTACAACCTGTTAGCCTGAGGGTCAATCCCTCCCACTAATGTGAAAATGGCAACCAAGGCTCAACTAAAACAGGAGGACATGCAACCCATAAAAGGGACATACCAGGGATACCTGGTTCAGGTGACCAGGAACACTGCACCACAGTGCCCCCTAGGACACCTATTACATAAGGCCACATTACTAAGACTGGGAGGCATAGCAACCCTACCTAATATATAGAAAGACAAGGAGGCAGCCAAAATGGAGAGACAGAGAAATGTGATCCAAATAAAAGAACAAAACACAGCTCCAGAAAAAAGAACTAAACAAAATTAGGACAAGCAATATATTAGACACAGAGGTCAAAACAGTGGTTATAAGGATGCCCAATGATCTTAGTAAAAACTTCAGCAAAGAAATAGGAATATAAAAATAGAGCTAGAAAACACAAAAAGGAACCAGTCAGAAATAAAGAATACAATAACTGAAATGAAGAATACCATAGATTGGATAAAACAGAAAATCAAATTAGCAAGTTAGAAGATAAGGTAGCAAAAAATACCAATCAGAACAGCAAAAAGAAAAAAGAATCAAAAAAAAAAAAATAAAGACAGTTTAAGGGGCCTCTGGGACAACATCAATGTACCAACATTTGTATCATAGGGGAACCAGAGGGAGAAGCAAGAGAGAGCAAGGAATTGAAAACCTATTTGAAGAAACAGTGACAGGAAACTTTCCTAAACTGGCAAAAACACATACAAGCTCAAAGTGCAGAAAACCCCAAGCAAATTTAACCCAAAGAGGCCCACAATAAGACACATCATAACAGAAATGTCAAAGTTGAAAGACAAAGAATGAATCTTAAAAGCAGCAGAAGAAAAGTAGTTAGTTATATACAAGGGAGCTCCCACAGCACTGTCACCTGATTTCTCAACAGAAACTTTGCATGGCAGAGGAATTGGCACAAAATATTTAATGAAAAACAAGAACTTACAACCAAGATTAGTCTACCCAGCAAAGACATCCTTTAGAATGGAAGGACAGATTAAAAAAACAAAACAACAAAAAACAAAATGAGCTCATTATCACCAAACTAGTATTATAAGGAATCTTAGAGAGATTTCTTTAAGAATACACACACACACACACACACACACACACACACACACACCAAAATGGCAATAACTACACTTCTATCAGTAACTACTTTAAATATAAATGGATTAAATGTTCCAATTTAAAGACATGGGGTGGCTGATTGAATAAGGGAATAAGATCGTTACATATACTGCCTACAAGAGACTCAAAAGTAAAAAGATAGAAAAACATATTTCATGAACATGGAAATGAAACAAACAAACAAACAAAATACCTGGGGCAGCAATACTTATATCAGACAAAACAAACTTTAAAACAAAGTCTATAACAAGAGACAAAGAAGGACCCACTGATCCCACCTCTGTGTATTTGCCTGAAGAAACCCAAAACACTACTTCAAAGTGACCTGTGCATTCACATACTCATTAAAGCATTATTTGCGATTGTCAAGATATGGAGGCAACCTGGGTGTCCAGCAATGGATGAACAAATAAAGAAGAGGTCAATAGTTTAGTGGTTACCTGAGGGTAAAGGGGGAGGTGAATGGGTGAGTTGGAAGGGAGTATAAAATATACGAATATGGGAAAAGAATTGACTCTGCGTGGTGAGCACATAATGCGATACACAGACAATGTAATGTAGAATTGTACACCGGAAACATATGTAATTTTTACCAACCAATGTCACCACAATAAATTTAACAATTAAAAATAAAATTAAAAAAAAGAAGAGATGGTACATATACACAATGGGATATCTCAGTCATAAAACAGAATGAATTCTTGCCAACTGCAATAACATGGATGGGCCTAGAGGGTATTGTGTTGAGTGGAGTAATTTAGACAGAGAAAGCCAAATGCCATATAATTTCACTTACATGTGAAATCTAAAGAGCGAAACAAATAAAACAGAAACAGAGCATATGTTACAGAGAACATTTTGATGGTGTCCAGATGGGAGGGGGATTGGGAGATGAGTGAAAAGGGGAAGGGATTAAGAAGTACAAATTTGTAATCACAAAATAGTCACGGGGATGAAATTATAGCATGAGAAATATAGTAAATAGTATTATAATAACTGTGTGGTATCATATGGGTACTTGATTTACCAGTGTTATCAGAGGGAAACAGGGTCCAGGCTTGTGCTGCCTGTGCCATTTAGCCAATAGACTGACACAGGAGTTGGGTCATAGAATAAGCATCTATTACAAGGGCACCCATTACCTGAGAAAGGGGAGGCTTGGTGGAAGAAAGAATAGAAGCCTTTTTTTCAGAGCTAAATACAACATGCAAAGAGAAATAACCCTGCTGCCATCCCCAGATCACACCCAGAGCACTTCTCCCTTTTAACAATACCGTCCTGTGGAGAAGACTAGAGGCTGTAGAATGATCTTCCATGCCGATCTCCAAGGCAGCAAAAAGCAAAGTCCAAAAAAGCCCCAGTGAAAAGGAGAGGGCTGTTCCTGCCCTTCCTCCGCTCACTGTCCTCTGGGAAGTACAGGCAGCTGGCATTCAGTCCTTCAGGTGGATCTCCTACTTCCACTACTTCCACAGAAGCAGAGGAGCCATCTCTGGTCTTTCAACCCTGTGATCACAGCGCTGAGCTCCCTCACTGCCTGCTGTCTGTTTATTTTCTTTGGCTATGCTCCCAGAGCTGGGCTTGGTCCACTGATGTTCTTGATGGGCCTACCTGCCAGCCTCCTGCTGACTGCAAACACCTCTAGGTTCCAAAAAGTCCTCTCTAAAAAGCTCCTTTTCTTTCCACCTTCCTTCTGCATTTATATCTTAGCCGGTAATTGACAGGAGGGTCTCTCTTCCCATGTCAATCACAGCCCACTACCACTAATTACCCAAATTCACCAGCCTGCAGTGTTTCTGTTCTTGTCAGTTTCAGTCCACTAGTGCTAATTATATTTAGCTCCTGCAGCTCCCCTAGCTTCCGTTGTAATAGATGGTTGATCCGGAAGATACAGGAGGTAACTTGCTTGCTTATTTACAGCTATTCTCTGGGCAGCCTCCTCCTTAAGCTGCCCTTCCCTTCTTCACCCTGCTACATCAGGTCTGTAAGTTATATATATACATACATCTAATCACTATATTGTACATCTGAAACTAATGTAATATTGTATGTCAACTGTAATTGGAAAAAAAAATAATGAAAGGTGAATAATAGGCAAAGTTTCAAAAGAGAAACAGTTATCATATCTACAGACTTTCAGAAACTGAATGAAGAGTATACTATATATTTTTTCTTCAAAGTGAAATAGGTACAACTGTAAAGTAATTTAAGATAGCTATTCTTTTATTCTGAAAGAACACCTATAGAAAATCTATCATGAAGCTAAAAAAACAAAAACAAAAACAAAAATCAATACATTTGGAAAAGGCCACTGTTTTTAATTGAAGAAGCTTTCTTACACTTACATTTAGAATATGGTATTGGAATCATTCCCTATTACAATGGAATAATGAACTGAATAATTTAGCCTTTATATGTCTCATATAGGCCTAGTATAACTTTATACAACAAATTTCATACTTCAAAATACTTATCTCCAAAACACATATTAAATTCACATGATACTCTTATAAACTAACCAAAATTCAGTTTTGTAGTATAACAATATATTGCATTTAATTATGTATACTGTGTTTATATCCCTTTTTCTTCGAATTCTATTTAATTTGATGACTTTTGAAATAATCAACTATTATCATAGAATAGACCCATTATACTTTGCACTAAGCAATAATAGAGATGTCTTACTAGAAATTTTTCTCTTTTTCACAAGTTCAATAAATCTGTGTATATATTTTTAGGGCAGTTATTCACATAATAATGTAGTTTGAATATTTTTTTATACCTGTCAAAAAAATCCACCTGATATAAAAATAAAATTTATGCAGTATACTATATTATTTGTATGAATCATAATTGATAGGTATTTATATTGTTTCCAAGCTTTTTCTGTGTGTGGTTTTTACAAATGTGTTGTGATGGTCATCCTAGCAAATAACCTCTTCACATTTTTTATCATATTTCTATAGGGTTCAACTACATGTTTTTATATATTTAACAATCCTGTAGTAAAAATAAAATTACCCTTTTTTTCATATGTTTTCCTAGTTATTGTTTTCCCAATTTGTCATTCATGTTTTGACTTCAATTTTCTGTTTTGACTGAAGGATTCAACCTTTATGTTCTTAAATTTATCAGTCTTCCCTTATGATTCCAAATTAGTGTTACAATTAGAAGGTCATCACTACATCAATACCTAAAAGTTTTACTCCATTGCTTTTATGATTTGATTTGATTTTTTTTTTGTTATAACATTTGATCTATCTGAAATTCATTTTATCATAAGAAGCAGAGGTCTCATTTTAGTTCTCCAAATGTCAAGTCAATTTATTGAGCATCATTTATTAATCTATTGTTTCCCATTTAATTGAATTCTACCTTTATCAAATATTTTGAGTTCTACTTCTACATTTTTCAATTACAGTTGTCATTCAATATTATTTTATATTAATTTCATGTATATAGCATAGTGGTTAGACATTTATATAATTTAAGAAGTGATGCCCCTGACTAGTCTAGTACCCACCTGACATTATAACTAATAATACATAGTTATTACCGTATTATTGAGTATTTTCCCTATACTTTACATTCTCATGACTATTTTGTAACTATCAATTAGTACCTCTTAATCCCTTCAACTTTTTCACCCTGACCTCCAACAACACCCTGCCCCCACCCATCTATCACATTGAAAAATCCAGTACCCATCTTATTTTAACCTTGAGCAAGTATCTTATAGAGCCTCATAAATACAGGCATAAATTAATCACTGAACCAATCAAATCAATCAGATCAAGTTCCAGTAACTGGTCATTTCTTTTAAGAAAACAGAAAATCAAGGAGATGACTAAACTTTATATTGAATGAAATAAGGGTATCTACACATATTTACTGAGAATTTGCTTCCAAATATTATTATGCCATTGTGTATGTGAACTCAAGCTAAATTTCTCTATCTATTAAAGGAAAATTACTATTTTATTTTGATTGCAGTGAATAAAACAATTCAGAGTGCTTTAAAACACACTAGCTTTGTAAAGCTTTACAAAGCTAATGTGTTTAAAAGCACTCTGAACTGAAACACATAGAGATCTGAATGATGATGATTGGCATATCAGACAGGTCTTTGAATGGAGGTTTATTGATCTAGGCTCTCAATTCTATCAGCTTTTCAGAGGTGGTCACCTACTGTGCAGCTGATTCAAACTAACCAAACTCCAAAACCAATTCTGATAATTGGGAAAAATATATTCACTTTAGATAGGACTTAACTATCCCCAAATCAAATGATTCCAAACCAAAAACATTTATGCTCTTTAGTGATCTTTCAGTATTTATGTGTTCATTTTATACTTACTGTTGATTAGGTTGAGAAACATGCTTTCTAATTGGTGCACGTTAACAAAATATTTCATGAAGTGGTCCATTCCAAAATTACTCACTTATTCATGTACTGAACATTAACTATCTACTATATGACAGAACTTGTTCCAGGCACTGATGAAATAGAAGTAAAACACAATCCCTGCTTTAAGAAGGCCAGTCTGAAGGGGAAGACAGACATATAAGAAGATAAATTGCAATGTAGTGTAATGGTACTAAAGAAGCACACTGTAGCTATCCTGTCTAATCAGGTTTTTGTTCATTTCACTTGTTTCAATTTAAGAGGCATGTGGGGGGAGAGTGACAAACAGGAGTAGAACTAAACACGAACTCTACCCTGTATTATAAAAATGCAGTTTTTGAGGCGAGGTGAACTATTACCCATACACTCTATATTTACCTAAGAAATCATTCTTCCTCTTGGCAAAAAATAACCCAAAGGTAAAAGTGGACTTTTAAAGCAGACACGCTCATGTTCAATAAGTCATATCTCTAGGTGTCTATCACCCAACTGGAGGTCACCATCATCTTTGGAACTAGGATTCACTCTTTAATGATGAGAGAAAAACTACCTTGTGGAGTTAGACTCATGAATTTTCCAGTCCAGCCATTGTTAGCACAAAGGTCTGCTGATACAATCTGACTGCAATGCTATCCAAATCCTCCACGGTTTTTCTTAAATACTAAATGGCATCTAGAAAGATGGAAGAGAAAGGGAATAATAAGTGATTATTAAAAGGCCAAAACTGTGATTCACACATGGCAGCAAATTTTCACTGACCATGAGACCAATGTTCATAATTTACCGAAACAAAGCCAGCAACCCAGTGCTAGGACTCCAAAAGCAAGGTGTGATGAAATGGTAAAAATACATTTCATATATGAGAACATACTTGGGCTGAAAACTAAACTTCTGGATATCTTTCTGACCTACACATAAACAAATACGTTCATTTGAAAAGGTGTTGTTCCACCAAGTTTCTTACTAGGGTCAGCAAATTGAAATGATTTTCCAAAGAGAGCAAGAGTGATGTATTACAGAACACACTTTAAAATTCTTGTTGGATATAACCTTTTTTCCCCTTCTTAAGTATAGTTGGAAAATATGCACCACTATTGTTCAATATCTACTAAAAAGAACAGAGCAGCAACGATTCTTTTGAATTTCAGAGTTTCAAAGTAACATTTCTTCCTACCATCATTAGAGATAAATACTTACTCATCAGCTGACTATGTCCTCATTCTAAAATACTGCCTTTGTAAGCACTCAAGGTCCCAAAAGAGGCTATCAATGGTTATTGACTTCAAACCACTGACATAGCAAATGCCATTCATCTGTTAAGAAGTAAAGGTTGAGATACCGGCACAAGGTCAGTTTCTCTTCAAAACTTATATATGCATTCTTTGATGTGAATTCACTTACATTTATCCCTAGAGATTGACTAGCAGTCTTTCTCATAAATTCTCAATAACAATTGGGAAGCTAAATTATTTTCCGATTTCTGTCATTTTAAGAATTCTTGATGATGCTGTGTTTCAAGAAAATGTTATGTATTTTTTGCAAAAGATGGAAAAGTAGTGTTTCTAGTTATTTAACCTTAGTTGTATTACTCAAGTTTAAATGACCCTTATATTTTTTGAAGGACAAAAGTTACTTAACAGTAAATGGGAACACGCTAATTATACAATATTGCATTAAAAATGAAAATTATTTTGGTTTATCTTCAGGAGGCTAATTTTAAAATTATTTTAATGAATTCTAGGAGGATAAAAGCATAGTGATGTCTCTGCAGTTATTAACTCTTTCTAGACATTTGGATCCCACTAAAGCTATTTATACACATAGCCATATTTGCCTGAAATTAGATATCTGGGCAAAAAAAAAAAAAGATTATTGTATATGATTTAAAAAATGTCTTCATTTATTCAAGAGATACCTCTTTTCTTTTCAAAGTAAGCATCTCTTTGATAAGCTAGGTTTATGAATGTAGTTGTTCTCCAAATTAAATGTTTAATAAAAATGATCATCTGAAAATTTTAGAACACAAGACAATCATTTCCTTTAGAATAGTAATTTTATCTTATTTGCCTTTTATTCCATAATCTATTGCAGTTCCTGTCATGTAGTTAGATGCTCAATAAATATTTGTCATGTGAGTTAAAATAATGTTCTTTTTAAATTATTTTAAACATGGTTAACAGCTAACAGTTATTGAGTGCTCCTTGTTATGTGCCAGGCACTGTGACCACTTAGCATATATTAACTATTATAATCCTTACAATAATCCTATGACATCTGTACTATTATGCCCATTTTATAGATGGGGAAATTAAAGTATAGAGAGGTTAGGTGAGTTGCCTAAGACACACAGCTACTGTAGAGCATAGCCAGAATTCAAACTAAACAAATTAGCCCCAACCCTCTCATGTTACCATGACGCTATACTCTCCTAACCTTTCTGAATTCATACAATATCAAAAGTGGAAACAAATTTCAAATATTTTCAATAGTGGCTAGTTACCTACTAAAAAAATTTCATGTAGGTCTAGTTTGTTATTATACTCATAAAATAATTTAAAAATAAGACACTGTATATCCTGCAGCTAGTTTTAAATAAATAAAATATTAAGTCACTCAAAAACAGTTATTCTTCCTGCCAGGGTGTGCCTCCCATGTGGGTGGCCCCCGGCCCAATCCCTGCCCTGCGAGGCCCTGCACCCACCTGTGTGTGATGAAACTACGTTGAAAACGAATGACGTACAACTATGGAGATTGCTCTGGGCCTTCCCCCTCTCTGTCTCTCTCTGTGTCAAAAACAATAAAATAAATCTTAAAAAAAAGTAAGTGCTTCAACGAGAATGGAATAAAATTAGAAATCAGTAACAAGCAAATTTGGGGAATTCCAAAATAAGGTGGAATTAAACATCATAAGCCTAAATTAATAATTGGTTAAAGAAGAAATCACAAAAATAATTAGAAAATTTTGAAATAAATTAAAATAAAACACAAAATAGGAAATTTGGGCAATGCAACTTAAATAATTCTTGGAAGGAAATTATAGTTGTAAATATCTATACTACAAAAGAAGAAAAATCTCATTTAATAACCTAAACTTCCCTTTAAGGACTAGAAATAGAAGGGTAAACTAAACCTAAAGCATTGAGAAGAAAGGAAATAATGAAGGTTAGAGAAGAAATAAGTAAAATAGAAGTGAAATGAAATAGAAAAACAGTTCAGAAAATCAATGAAACAAAAAGTTGGATCTTTGAAAATATCAACAAAACTGACAAATATTTACCTAAATGTACCAAATGTAAAAGAGAAAGAGAGAGAGAAGACCCATATAACTAAAGTCAGCAATGAAAGAAGGACATCAAACTGACAATGCAGAAACAAAAGGAGTTAAAAAGGAACACTGAGAAGAATTATGTGTCAATAAATTTGACAACAGATCAAATGAACAAATTCCTAGAGACTCAAACAACCAAAACAAACTCAAGATGGAATAGAACATGTGATTAGACCTATAACAAATAAAGAAATTAAATTTGTAATTTAAAAATTTACCATAAAGAAAAGCTCAGGTCCCTGAATAGGCACTGATGAACTTTAGCAAATATCTAAATAGGAATTAATACTAATACGTCACCAACTCTTCTCAAAAACAGAAAAGGAGGGAGAACTTTTCAGTGCATTATATGAGGACAAAATTGCCATAACCAGATTTATAACTCTTAATGAAAATAGATACAAACAAACAAACAAACAACAGAAAACAACAAAACAAAAAAATACCCTGAATCTAGCAACATGTTCCTTTTAGATTTAAAAGACAAATCCATGAAGTAACTCATGAATTTTTAGGATGGAGAAAAGAGGGTGGATGGTTAGATACTTCAGACTTTGGTAGTTAAAATCCTATATTCAAATTTAAAAAACTCCATTTTGTTTTAAAGATTTATTTTATTGTTTGAGAGAAGGTGTGTGTGTGTGTATGCGTGTGTGTTTGTGTGTGTGTGTGTGTGTGTGTGTGTGAGAGAGAGAGAGAGAGAGAGAGAGAGAGAGAGAAAGAAAGAAGAAAAGAAAGGTCCAGAGCAGTCTCCATAGTTGTACATCATTAGTTGTAGCATGGTTTCATTCCACACAGGTGGATGTGGGGCTATTTGGGGCAGGAACTGAACTAGATGGCAGACAAAAGCCTTTGTTGCCATCCCAGTGGTTACCAGTTGCACTGCAGTTCAGCATATGGGTTTGCACGGGCTGGGGACAGGATTCAATACCCGGACCTCATAGTTGCAAGGCAAGCACTCAACCATTCAGCTATCCCAGCATCCCCTTAAAAACTTATTTTAAAATTGAGAAGTTGAGAAACACTCTGATTAAATTTCTTATGTACCAACCAGTTCCCAAAAGATTTTGGTCAGTGCCAGCATTATCTGACAGAGAAAACCAAATTAAAAAAATCACTCAAGTCATTCTGGGAAGCAAGAAGCAAAGATTAGAAGCTAAAATTCTTGGTTTATTTCAGATCAGCACACATTTGGATCCTTTTAATACCGAACATTTAGTAAATGCAAGCAGCTCACTAGGCCAGAGAGAATCCTGAGCTATTGTATTTGTGGCCTCCAGCTCCCTGGTCTGAAATAAGAGAATATCAGTTCATTATTCTTGATGCTGGTTTAGGAACATCTCTAAATTTATGAAATTGAAAACAGATATTTGAATCACTTGATACCATTATTCATCCATAACATGGACATAAGTGTTTTCAGCATACTTTTCCTTGAAGTTGAATAATGTGAAGATAAATTCCTGGCATATTCTAGATTCACCTTTTTATGAACCAAATACATTTTATGAGTTTGTTTTGATTACCTTATCTCCAAGTCCCACAAACTCTGAGCTTTGTGTAATAGTAGCATCATGTTCCCAAAACCTGAAATCATGATTTTCTGGGATGTTCTGATGGCAGAAAGTACAAAGAAACAACTTACTTGGAATTGTTCCAGGACAGAATGCTATCAGGGCAATTGGAGGATAACATGCACAGGCCAGTGAAGGCTGCATAATTGCCCATGTGCTATTTTTAACTTACTCTCATGAGTTAGGCTATTGGTGCTGATAAGCCATTACAATGTGCTCAGATACAAATTAAAAGTGATTAAGTGTCATGGACTTAGTGACATAATATCAGATCTCATATTTTGCAGGTTGAGAGTTTCTTCCAGTGCTCTTTCCTATGGTGCTATTTATTCACTCTCACATTGCTTCAGTATTTGGAGAGAACACAGAAGAAAGAATGCACAGGGAAATCAAGTCACTTAGATTGTTTTAGTTGACAAGGTCAATAAGAAGTCAAGTGACTACCAAGGGCTCTATAGATTCATTCTGATTAAAAACATTCTGATTTTCACTCTAAACAGTTCACTAATATATGCTTCTCTGGCACCTCCAATATGCATGATAATATTTATTTTCTCTTGAGACTTTCCTCCTGTGGCTATTAAAACAGAGCTGCATTTAAAAATCAACATGAAGTTCATTACCTGAGAGATAAATTTTCAATTCCATGAAATCATCAATGAGCAAACTGTTAATATGTTACTCTCCTATGCTCCCAGCCTCCTTAATGCTCTCATTCTGAATTTCCCTCGTCCCTAGAACCTCCTCCCCTTTTACTTCACCTTCTCCCTTCAAGCTGCAGTAATTTCAGACATGAGCCAAGCAGATGAGTCCTTTTATTTCAAGCATGCATGCATTCCCACACATAAAATAAGTCATAGCTCTGGATAGTGGTGAAAGAAAAAGATAGGAAAATGCCCAAATTGTGTTAGAAAAAAAGGGTCAAAGGTGTCCTGGAAAAGTCTGAAGATCTCTGTCAAAACCTAGAGTTCAATTTATACCTCCTTAACTCATCTTCAAATTAGGGATTGATTTGAGTGGTCAATCCCATTATGGAAACTTAACATTTTACATTGACCCATACTTTTCTTCATTGAGCTTATACCAGGCTTTACAAGACTCTGTAAAGTACCATTGTCAAACTGTGTCAAAGATTCTAAATCACCTAATGTGAGAACTAGCATATCCTGACACATTGTGGTTGTGGGCTAAAATAAACTTCCTTAAAGTATGTGGTGTTCTAAAAGAGCTTGATTTCAATGCCTTATGCTATTTAAGTGCTAACTGATCTGAGTTAAACTCCAGCCTAACAGTGTGGAGTTACTACACATTCTGAAAACACCTTTTTAAAGCCAGAACACCCCTCAGTGTTGGCATGGGTACCCACAGGTCTGGAATGAGGACCTCACATAATTAGCTCAGTCCCAAGTGGTGTTAGTCAGGTAGGCCTGCATACTTCGATCTGGAGTGAAAAGAATTAAACTCAGATATTTGGCTTTCTAAAACAGAAAACCCTACAATGTTTGCAAAGGCAGTAAATGAAAAGTACCAACTCTGACATCATATTCCTGATTAAATACTAGCTCCCTGATTTCGTGACCTTGAACAATTATCCAACATCTCAGTTTACTGTGCTATAAAACTATATTAATAACAATACTGTTCTTCATAGAATGATTTTAATGATTAAATGAGACTATGTATGTAAATGCTTGTCTTTGACCCTGGCACATAATTTCTCAACAAGTGCTTGTGTGTATTAGCATGAGTATGACTATTTATTTCATTTATATTATTTGGTGATATTTTAAATTATGAGATTCAAGATTCATGTTTATAGGTCAATAGCTCCTCATAGGAGTCTGTGGCTTGTATCTCAGACAAAGCCTGTCTGTAAGCCATGCAGCTTGAGGCTGGCCCGCTGGTGCCCTCTGTGAAGAGGGTCTGTTCTGTGGCCTTCACTAGCCAGTTTTCTGTAGCCCTTCAAGAGAAGTCTTAAGATACACTGGTTTACCTGGAGCATTCCAATTGATCAAAATAGCATAAAAGTAGTGCTTCATAGTTAAGGCATGGAAACAATCTAAGTGTCCATCAACAGGGGAATGAATAAAGATGTGGTATGTGTATATTATATTGTATATATATATAACCACACAATGCAATGTTATTCAGTCATGAGAAGGAAGGAAATCTAACCATTTATAACAACATAGATAAAACTTAGGGTACTTCGCTAAGTGAACTAAGTCACACAAAGAAAGATAAATACTGTATGATCTTATTTATATGTAGGATCTAAAAGAGCTGAAATCATAGAAACAGTAGATTGGTGATTGCTAGGGCTGAGGCGTGGGATGGTGGTGGAGGAAACAGTTGGAAGTGGTTAAAGGTTATAAAACTATAGTTTTAAGATGAATAAGTTCTGGAATATAATATGCAGCCTGATGACTATAGTGAACAATACCGTATTATACATATGAATGTTGTAAAGTGAGATTTTAAAGTTCTCACTACACACACAAAAAAGTAAAACTGTGTGAGGTGATAAATGTGTTAATTACCTTGTGTCGATCATTTTGCAATATAGAAATGTATAAAATTATTATATTGTACATCTTTTATAACTGAGATATAACTGACATATTCACTTTAAGTTTAAGATGTGCTACCTGTTGATTTGATACATGTATATATCTCAATATGATTATCATTGGACCATTATCTAAAAACTCTATCATGTCATATAATTACCATTTCTCTTTTTGTGGTGAAAATATTTAAGATCTAATCTCTTAGCAACTTTGAAGTACATAATACATTATGGTTGACTATAATCAAAATGCTGTCATTAGATCCCCAGAACTTACTCATCTTCAACTATAGTATGTATCCTTTGACCAATATCTCCCCAAAGTCCCACTCCCAGCCCCTGGCAACCACCCATCAACTCTGTTTCTACAAGTTCAACTTTTTTAGATTCCACATATAAATAATATCATACAAGTTTTGTCTTTCTCTGTCTGACTTAGCTTACCTAGCATAATGGCCTCAAGATCCATCTATGTTGTCACAAATGACAGGATTTAAAATATTTCTCTTGCTTGAATAATATTCCATTATATATGTGTACATATACTCATATCTTCTTTATCCATTCACACATTGATGGACAGTTAAGTTGCTTCCATATCTTAGCTATCATGAATAATGCTACAATACATAGGAATGTAGATATCTTTTTTATATGCTGTTATTTCCTTTAATTTGGATATAGCCCACAGTGGAATGGCTGGATCATAAGGTAATTCTATTTTTAATTTTTTTCAGAAACTTCCATAATGTTTTCTTTGGTGGCTGCATCAATCTACATCACCACCAACAGTGCACAAGGATTCTCTTTTCTTTTTATTTATTTATTTATTTATTTATTTTAATTGTTAAATTTAATGGGGTGACATTGGTTGGTAACAATCAGACAGTTTCCCAATGGACAACTCCACATCACATCACCCATGCATC
>PVKE010026918.1:0-21973 GCA_004027555.1 Craseonycteris thonglongyai
ACAACCAAAATGCCCTTCGATAGATGACTGGATAAAGAAGATGTGGTACATTTACACAATGGGATACTACTCAGCGATAAGAAATGATGAAATACAGTCATTTCTGGCAACATGGATGGACCTAGAGACTAAATCCATGTTTTAAGCAAATGGTTGCAAAACATGGTTAGTAAGATAATGAGTCATGGGATAGTATCACTAATGAAGCAGTGTCCATATTATTATTTGTAGATTGTGTAACCTCACAAAATCACTCAAAACCAAAAAGTAAATTAAGAAATACCTGGTTCCCAAATTTCCTTTAAATAAATGGTACTGAATGAAAATATTAACAAGTTTCAGAATATACAGATTAGATCAATAATGTTATAGTTGAATATACAATAGACTATTTCCAGAAAAAGAATATGTGGTGCTAGAGTAACATAAAAATATTCATTTGTACCTAACAAAGTATAGGGCAGGGCCAGTTTTGAAAATAATTTGTATTTGAATAACATCTTATCATGTATTACATATATATATATAATTTTGAGTTACATATTACTAACAGTCACCATTTTACACATTGATAATTTTGTTAATAGTGGTCATGGAATTAGTTCTAGATTAGACAAATAATTGGGTTTGAGATAGGATTTGAAACCAAGATCTTGAGCTTGAGCTCCCCATAGTCTTTCAGTGTCCTATTGTAAAGACAGCAAAAAGCTGACTCTAAGGACCAGAAATTTCACTAAGCAGTTATAATTTTAATAAGTAGCAGAGAAAGGGCTTTCTTCACTCTCACTTTCATTCTTAGACTTTCTTCAATTTCTTTGTTTACTCACATTGTTCTCTGGTTTCTTGCTTTAACACTCAACAATTTTATAGTGCTTTTCTTCAAATTAATTTCTTTTTACCCTCTCCATTTCCTTCCTAACTTCTCCAACCACAGTTTCATATCAGGAGGAAAGATTAATGGCCAGTATCTATAACTCTCCCATGGTTATAGTGGCAGAGATTTTTCTAACCCAATGATCAGTAAATAATGAAATTTCAAGAAGTGGACTTAGTAAAAACTTGAAGTTTGGGATTTTATAAAATTGGGGGAATAGTATTTCATAGTTTCAATCTCAATCATCCATGATCACAATATCTTACTGTAATCAAGAGACAACAAATGTTTATTGATTGTTAACTAAAAAATCAGTTGCTATGCTATATATGCATTGTGTCAAGGACTTGTTACAGGAATATCATTACTGCTGTTTCTGTTTTATATTATGTAAACTAAGGTCTAAAAAGTTTTACAACTTGCCTGAGTTCAAGATTTGGGAGGCAGAACAGTAGGTATTAGAACCCAGGTCTGTCTGAAAATCAATAAAATCTGAAAGCTCCCAAACTCTCTTCTATAAAGTTGAGTGTAATCTCCTCTATTCATACAACTAGATCTAATAATTAATATGAATATATAAATTAAAAAATTTGAGGGGATAAAAAACTGGAGGGGGGGAATAAAGAAGATTAAAACCAAATAGTGGGAAAGCTGGGATGGCTCAGTGGGTTAAGCGCTCACTTTGAAGCCCCGTGGACCAAGGATTGAGTCCAGGCCCTGGCCCATGCGGACCCACATGCTGAACTGGGGTGTGCCCCTAGTTCAGTTCTTGCCAGGGCCTATGTGGGGGGCTCCCGGCCCAGTTCCTGCCCTGAACAGCCCTGTGCCCACCTGTGCAGTGAAACTATATGGAAAAACTAATGTCAGCTATGGAGACTGCTCTGGGCCCTCCCCCTTCTCTCTGTCTCTCTCTGTTTCTGTTCTGTCAAATATCAATAAAACAAATCTTTAAAAAACACACACACACACAAACCAAATAGTAATAATTGGAATTGGAAGCTACTAATGCTACTATAAGTATATTGTCATAGTATATTCTTTCTTATCCATTGCTTTCCAAAGGATTTTAAGGAATATTTGAATTCTCATGATTTCCTTAGTTTTCAGGTTCTGCAAAATGGTAAATGAATTTCCCTAAAGATATTGAATGAACAATAATAACCTACTTAAAGCCTGAGGAAATAGCTTACTTTGGTCTGTTCATCATGAAAGTTTTCTCCAATGCCCTTAAGATTTTCAATACATAAAAATGAAATAATTTGTAAGCATTGGCTCAGCTGTTGTGTATTATGGCTTTCAAACTAAATGCTCTTAAACAGACATGTTGATCTTTCTTTGGAAATAAGTTAAACATTAATCCCATTATCCACTCAATATTAAAGACAATAGAAAACTTTTCTCTTCTAGGTATACATACATACCATAGTTTTCAGTGTATAAGATGACCCATGTAAAAGAACACCCATACTTTTCTAATTCAGCATTAAAAATTAATACATAGTTTACTTCTGTGTACAATACCACTCCCAATTTTTGGTCTAACAATTTCAGATGAAAGTATCATTTTATACATTGAAAAATGCATATGTACACACACACAAATGTGGCATATACATATAAATATACACACACACATATAAACATACAAACATACCATAGGCCTTATCTGTTTTTTCTGCCCCTATATCCTTATAAAGTTTATTTTAGGTATTTTGGAAAAATATAAAATATAGTTGTTGAATTTAAGAACTCTTATGGATCTGTAAAACTTTTTATTGTTATCAAGAACATATACTTCACAGACTTATTTTACTATGTAGTCCCATTTTCCCAATGCTTAATTTTGAATATTTCACTTCTCAAAAGCTGTCAATGGAGCAGCACTGTCTACCAAATCAACTCATTAGAAAACCTTATCTTAGTATCCAGGTTTATTCTGAACCAAGCCCAAATCCACATGTATTCCATCCTCATAAATAACCTTTGGTCAATTTCTGAAATTGCCCTTGCCTTGCCATTTCCCTGCTTTTACTATCCTTCCCCTTTCCTGGAATATGAACCTCTATCAGTAAATGCCTTGGAAATCCTATCTCTTCTGCAAAATTCAGATAAATTACTACTACTGATATAAATGACAGTAAAACATGAAACAGAAGGGAGTCCAGAAATAAACCCATGAATATACGGTCAATTATTTTACGACAGAGAGGCTAAGAATATATAATGGGGAAAGGAGAGTCTCTTTAATAAACAGTGTTAAAAAAAATTGGACAGCCACATGAAAAGAATGAAACTGGGCTACTATTTTACACCATATACAAAAATTAACTCAAAATGTATTGAACTTAAGAAGTGAAACCATAAAACTCCTAGAAAAAACTATAGGCAGTAAGTTTTTTAACTTAGGTCTTGGCAATTATTATTTTTTTTAATCTGACATTGAAAGCAAAAGCAACAAAAGCAAAAATAAGCAAATGAGACTACATCAAACTAAAAAGCTTCTACACAGCAAAGAAACCCATCAATAAAATAAAAAGCCAACCTACTGAATGGGAAAAAATATTTTCAAAGTATATATCTGATAAGGTACTAATATCCAAAATACATAATGAACTCATACAACAACAGTTAAATCTTGTTAAAAATTGGCAAGAGATCTGAATAGACATTTTTCCAAAGAAGACATCCGGATGGACAGCAGATACATTAAAAAAATACTCTACATATCTAGTCACCAGAGAAATGTAAATCAAAACCACAGTGAGATATTAGCTCACACCTATTAGAATGGTTATTCTCAAAAAGTCAAGAAATAAAAACCATTGTTGAAGGTCCGGAGAAAAGGAAAACCTTCTGTGCTATTGGTATGATATAAATTGGTACAACTACTATAAAACAACATGGAGGCTTCTCAAAAAATTAAAATAGAACTAATACCATATAATCTAGCAATTCCACTTCTGGGTATTTTTTAGAAAACAATCCAAACACTAATTAAAAATGATATATGAAGTCTGTCTGGAAAGTAACCAGTCATGTAACCATTCTCATTATATTGACAATGGCTGGATTATTTTCTGAACAGTCCTCATCTGCACCCCAATATTCATTGCAGCATTACTTACAATAGCCAAGATTAGAAATAACCTAAGTGTCCAGCCATGAAAGAATAAGAAATTCTGATATTGAGATACACACATGCACCCACGCACACACACACACACACACTTCAGCCCTAAAAAAAACCCAAACAAAAAAATATATTTGCAACAGTATTGATGGACTTTGAAGGCATTACGCTAAGTGAAATAAGTCAGAGAGAAAGACAAATGCCATGAGATCTTATACATAGAATCTACAAAACAAACAGTCACAAATTCATACATACAGAAAACAGATTGGTAACTGCCAGACACAGGGTATGGAAAGTAGGCTGAATGAGGAAGGGAAAAAAGTAAAAAGGTACAAATTTCCAGTTATAAAATAAATACATCATGGAGATGTAATATATAGCAGGAGGCTATAGTTAATGATATTATATTGCATATTTAAAAGTTGTTAAGAGGGTAGATATTATAGTTGATTTCATTAGGAAAAATATCTAATTATATATGGTGACACAGGTTCATTAGACTTATTATGGGGATCATTTTGCACAATATTATATATTATACAAGGTTCAAATCATTATATTGCATATCTAAAACTAGTAAAATATTATATGCCAATTATACCTCAATAAAAATTTTAGGGGAAGCCGGGATGGCTCAGTGGGTTAGGCATTCACTTTGCAGCGCTGGGGACCGAGGATCGAATCCCGGCCCCGGCCCATGCGGAACCATATGCTGAACTGGGAGCTCCCCTAGTTCAGTTCTCTCTCTATCTCTGTATCTCTCTCTCTCTCTCCCTCTCTGTCAAAAATAAATAAATAAATAAATACATAAAAAAAAAAAAATGTCTAAAAATTTTAAAAAGGCTAAAATCCAACCCATTCTTTGGATCTCTAATACCAATACCTTGTTCAGAGCCTTGTTTTGTGACCATTTACAGACTATTGTCAGTATAAAATATTTTCAACATTTATTTCGATATAACTTTCATTGATTGTTTTTTAAAATCATATAAACAATAAAGATTAAAAGTATAGAAAAATTTAAAACAAGTATTTAGTAAATATGCAAAAAATTCTTTTCTATTGTATTAAAATGTAAAAATATTTCAAAAGTGAAGTAATAAACACAATGCAAAAATAGAAAAAGATGAAAAGTTATTAACTGTTTTATACCTCAATGATTCATTTCACAAAATCCTCACCATTATAATTCTCATTATAATTATCATATAATTTCTTTTTTTTTTTTTTAAGAAATGTGGACTATTCCTACAGACACACTCTGGAGACTTTGTAAGATAAATAGTTTAAATATTTCATTTAGACAACAAGTGAATAATCCACCAATGGATTAATTTTATTTCATAAGCACGCAAAAATATGATTTAAAATTACAAGATCACAAACTCCACCCCCCACATGGAAACCAATAAACCCCAATAAAGTACCTGGATTTGTTATACCAAGAGAAGACAGAACTATTAACATTAAAAAAGTGATGTTGTATAAAATGTCTATAACATAAAGATGAAGATGAGGAAAGTGATATACTTACAGAGCTATTGCAGAAAATTAGGATACAAAATTCCATACATGAACTAAAGAGAATTTCCTTGAACAAAGAAACTACAAAACAGAAGAAAACTGTTAACACACCATGCAGATTTAAATGCACTCAAGTAGGAAGCTATTAATAAAAAAATACTTTTAGTCAGAAATTCAAAATCTCAAAACAAAATTTTTAAAAATGTTGTGGATGAATAAAAAATGTTGGTTAACCTCAGGAAATATAAGATGAAAAACACAAAATTATCTCTGAAATGAAAAATGCATTAGAATATATCTAAGGTGAAAACAAACAAACAAAAACAAATAAAAATTTACTAAGTTTAATTTAGTAAGAAAGGCAAGATAATAACCAAAAAAATAAATTGACATTAAAAAGTAAAAGGGTCAGAATGGTAGTGAAAATGAAAGACAGGCAAAAAAAATTAAAAATTAACATTTTAATAATGACATTAATTTAAGAAAAGCAAAACAATGGGACAGAGCTAATTATTAAAACTAAAAACTGGGTCATATGGTAGGTAATTCTATTCGTAATTGTTTGAGGAACTTCCACACTGCCTTCCAAAGCAGTTGTACCAATTTATATTCTCATCAGCAGTGTAGGAGGGTTCCTTTTTCTCCACAGCCTCTCCAGCACTTGTTATCCCTCTCTTGTTCATTATAGCCATTCTAACAAGTGTGAGGTGGTATCTCATTGTAGTTTTAGTATGCATTGAGCACATAATGCAATATATAGATCATGTAATATAGAACCTGTACACCTGGAACCTATGTATTTTTTTACTAATCAATGCCATCCCAATAAATCAAAGAATTAATTTAAAGAAAAAACTAAAACCAAGAAAACTTTCCAAAGAAAGAAAAAGACATAATTCTATATATTTAAAGGGCTCACCTTGAAAATTTGACCCAGAATAATGTCAAAGACAAAAAATCCTCAAGGCCTCCAGGCAAAATTGCAAATAATTTACAAAGACTAAATAATTAGATTAACTCCAGACTTTTGACCTACTATAAAAATCAAGGCAACTTACAAACTTAAAACCCAATGAATACCAAGGATAAAGAGTGTTCAAAATATAAGAACTTGGGCTATTCTGCTCTTGATAGTCTCCTTTAAAAAACATACTACAAATAAATTTGATACAAATTTAATGACAGTAATAGTCATATATGGTAGCTAGAATTTTCTCCATTTAAGAAAAAAGGATGACGGGGATAATGATGAGCAAGATTACACAAGAACACTAAATTCAAAGCAGCATCAGTAACAGAGATGGGATTTAGCTCAGATCTTCAATTATCAGGTTAGTGTACTTTCAATTAAGTCACAGATTTCTCCTCATTCTTGATTAATCAGGGTTAAGCTAGAGACTCTAGACATACACTGAAGTCAAAAGCTGCCATGCATTCAAATATCTGGTTGCCTTCAAAGTGTAGTAATCCAAAGAAAGATGAAAATAATGAAAGATAAACTATGTAATATGGCATGAGACATGAGTGTGTTTTTCTCAGTTATAAGTTACATACTTAATTTTGCCAGCTGTATTACAAATAGGCACAGATATTTCTAATTATCAAACCCTCACCACTATAAGGAGAAAAATCTAAAACATATCTAAAAAATGAAATATTAGTGCCAACATATACTTCATGTTTATATATTACATTATATACATTAATAATTATATTATATTATATATCAAGGCATATTATCATCAAGATATGTAACTACAGCCTTCATCCCTCATCTGTAAAAATGTGATTAATTCTACCTAATCATTTTTGTCTAAAAATAAATTAAATTCTTATCTGAAAGCAAAGTGCCTGAATATTAAGCACATGAGTTACTCAAAGTATTTTTATAATAATTTATTTCTGAAAATGTGTGCTTTCTTCCTGTACCATCCTATAATGTTATCTGTGACTCTTCAGCAACATACAGACTTTCAGCTGTTGCTAGAGAAAATGGAAATTGAGTTGTTCTGAAGGATAAATGCGATATTCTTTTTTAAAACACCTGGCATGATATCTGGCATAGAAAGTAAGCTTTCGATGATATTTATGGAATTCCTAATATTCGGCTTGTTACTGCTCCATACATCAATAAAAAAAGAAAATAAAAGATTCCTTCCCTATGGTTCTTATATTCTAGCTATGAATCAATGTACATATAGATGTGTCAGGATTACACATATGCCCCTTTCATAAGTAGGTGTCTGTGCTACTTCATAACCAAAAAAGTTTTTAAAAATTCTCATAAAAACAAATGAGCTTTGCTACTATTTGACTTGCATAAAAGATCTCTAATGTTCATACCTACATATCAAAGCTTTACCAAAGAATTTAAAGTAAAAGATATTGCACAGCATTTTAAATTTTTTAAATAAAAATACTATATAAATATTTAATCTGTTCAAACATTATTAGATTATATATTTTTTAAATTATACCTTAGGAAATAATTTAGAATTTGGTAGTTAACATTTATTTTTTCCCCATACTTGATGAGTTTATGAACATTAGAGAAGCACTTCTCAAAATTTAAGATACATAAGAATAACTTGAGGATCTTCTTAAAATGTAGATTGTGATTCAGTAGAGCCCAGATTCTCCATTTTTTGTTTCCAAATAACACAGATGCTGCTGATCCTTGGCCCATATTTTGAGTAGCATGTGATTAGAAAACATTTAATGCAGACAATAGGTTGATAAGAAGAAATCTAGGCATGTGCAAAATAACTGACTAAATTTATTAGGCATTAAGTATAACAAAACTAATCTGTAGAAATAATAATAGATGTTTTCATAAATGCATATTTTTTTAATTGGTATTTTTAAGTGTAGCACAACGTGTAGAAGTACCTAAAGAGAGGACTGATGACATGGCTATTGAGTTAATCTGGCCTGGATACAAAAGAAAATTATATACTTCAGGTGAGCAGCTAAGCATCAACCGATGCAATAATATGCCTAGTTTATAGAAAAGTTAGCATTTTTTCCTTGCAGTGGAATCTGATTTGAATTACTATACTGAATGGCTTAAAAGTAAAGATTAATTTTAAGACAGAATTATCTCATCTACTTTTTTGTATGTCTGTCTATGTGTTTTTCATTTTCATTGTTTTCAGACTTCCAATATCTGTTTAAATTCCTACTAAACATAATACCGAGGCCCTTCACTAGTAGTTTTTAAGATGCAGACCAAGCAAACATGATGAAGTCTGCCTTATTATCCTATCCCCAATGCCCAGCAGAATGGCAACTGCAAACAGTAAATGATTGCTTAAACTATAGTTTTCATTCAATTGCACAATTAACTCAAAGAGCCACTACTGAAGTTCTATCTGCGACCTTCAGCAACACAATTGCTCTCATTCTTTGATAAAGTACATAAAAACTGGAGGCTCCAAAGGGTAAATGGGATGTTCTATGTTAAAACACCTGACATGATATTTGGAACATTCTGTTCCCTAAATCACATTTAGTCAAGTTCTAGACTATAATAGAAACTCAATAAATGAATGTCATTTCTGAATGAACAAAAGAATCATTGGATAAACTGGTAGACAAAAATACACTCAAATATTAGAATCCAGAGTCCTAGGATACATACCTTCTCTACTTTGAAAAATAAATCCATCACATGAGTTCTAGCGAGGATTACTAGAAAATACAGATATGGAACAGTTCTTTTTTTAATCTTCCCAAATCCTACCATAAAAATGGAATAGTAAAACCATAAATCCCTGGACATCTACTACAAATTCCAGTTATAAACCACGCTATGAACTTCAAAATATAAATTAGTGAAACCAGCATTTGCTGCAAAATCTGCATGATATCAATACTTGTGCAAGAGGAAGCAAGGGTATGCCATCCAGTCTCCTCGTGGTCTTAAGAGCCTTACTCATTTGTAAAAAACTCTGATAAGCACAGTGAGCCAATAAGAGAACATCAGGTAAAACAGGGAGAAAATAGTGCAGACTCAACTTCATGGGTGAATGCAAGGGAACCAAGTTAAGGGCAGAAAGATAGTGTAGTAGTCTGGATTATGTAAAAATCTCAAAACTAAATACACTGAAGTTCTTTCCAGGATAAAGAGCCACATTGAAAAGGAACTCCTGGGAGTTTAATCTAAATTTTCTTGAGCAGAAATGAGAGGAACAAAGATATGAAAATGTAAAGATAGAAACTTGGATGGAGTATGGAGGCAAATGATTAAAAGTATGGGGTCATCTTTTTGATCATTTTGTGAAAATAACAATTGGACGTTCTAGATTTATGAAGTTAGAAAATCATCTTAGCCCATTTTCTCTATATAAAACTAATTTTCTTTAATCATGAGAAGCAAGAAAACATTTTGGCAGACTCCATGCAAAATTATTTTAAGAAAAAAATAACATATCTAGAAACATAACCTAGCCTTACTCACTCACTGTATCACATAGTGTTCCTTTTTTGCTGCAACAGCAAAGTTGAATAATTGCAACAGAAACCATATGTTCTGAAAAGCCTAAAACAATTATTATTTGGCCTTTTACAGAAAAGTGTTGTCTTCCTTGGACTAGAAGACAACGGTAACAAAACCCAGTTCCAAAAACTGAGTAGAAAAGGCTGGCAGGGTAGAAACTGAGTACAAAAGCAAAATGAGAAGTGGTTAAAATGAGAGTAGAGAGGAAAATATAAAATCATGAAGCCAAAAAAAACCAAACAACCATGTTCAGGCTAGCAGATATGAAAAATTATATCCAAATATGCCAATCCTACATAAAAAAAGACTGAAGGATGCCTGCTGGATCTGCTGGATTTAGAGGTATGGGAATCAAACAGTTGGGAAGTGGAAACATTCAACATTAGCTTTGATGGATCTTAAAGATACAGGGCAACAAGTAGAAGGGGTTACATAAGATAAATAAGAATAATTTGATTTACAAAAAAGTTATTACATGTTCTCTCACCCACAGTAGTACTTACTCTTAACTATAAGGTATGTCAAAAAAAAAATGTTCTCATAGTAATATGTTTTATTTATTCTTATAAGAAATAGGTTTTCTTTTAAAATCAGGTACTAAGAAGTTAGTTTTATTTTGCTTTATTGTAAAGACCCTTTCAGTCTAACCAAGACTTTGGTGTTCTCTAATTCCTATCATACAAACTGTTGAGAGTATGCATTCATACTGGGCAGGCTGACAGAGTCCTTTTTTAGTCTTATTTGATTAAAATTAATAAGAATAAGTAGCTGGCTCATGAAAGATTCAACTGGAAGAATAGGTGTATGTGCAAGTATGTATGTAGAAAGAGTTCAGACTGTATTTTTCTTAGAATTTTCAGTGATGCAATGTAACAATATCATACATTTGGTACAAAGTAGCTCTCTATTTTTATATGACTTAGTCCCAGTTCCAAATCAGCAGGTGTATCCTGACTATTATGACTCTAAATATGATTCAAATATCAAATTATCCTTTAAATAATTAATATTCAAAGGTGTAATGGAGGAAGCCAGGATGGCTCAGTGTGTTAAAGCACTCACTTTGCAGTCCCAGGGACTGAGGATCAAATGTCGGCCCCGGCCCATGAGGACCCATATGCTGAGCTGGGGAGTGCCCCCAGTTCAGTTTTCACCAGGGTGAGACCCTGGCCCAGTTCCTGCCCTGTGCAGCCCCTCACCCACCTGTGGAATGAAACTATGTGGAAAAACTGATGATGTGCAACTATGAAGACTGTTCTGGGCCCTCCCCATTTTCTCTGTCTCTCTCCCTCTCTGTCAAAAACAATAAAAATATATCTTTAAGAAAAAGAAAAAGGTGTAATGGAAGTATTAACCATCTTTTTACTGATTTAAAAAATTTTTAATTTGTTGAAATGGACTTAGAAGCACATTCATTATCAGTTTGCTAAATTTCTTTGCCTTATAAAAGCTTTATAAAATTTTCAAAAATGGGGATTTGCTTCCCTAGAGATCTCTTTATTAAATTTATTAAAATCCCAAGTGGATTTTATTTCCATCGCAGCACTATTCATGGTGGCCAAGTTGTGGAAACAACCAAAGTATCCTTTGAAAAATGACTAGATAAAGAAGTTATCGTGCATTCACACAATAGAATACCATTCAGAGATAAGAAAAGATGAAATACACCCATTTTTGACAATGTTGATGGGCCTTGAGACCATCATACTAAGTGAGATAAGTCAGACTGAAAAAATCAAGAAACATGACTTCACTTATAGGCGGAATATAAAATTGAAAGTAACAAAGAAACAAAGACTCAAGGACACAGTCAATTAATAGTTCAGTAGCTATCTGAGGGTAAGGGGAGAGCGGTCGGGGAGAAGGGAGAGGAATCAAACATGGTGATGGAAAGAGAACTGATTCTGGGTAGTGAGCACAAAGTACAATACATGGACTATGTAGTGTAGAATTGTACACCTGGAACCTATGTAGTTTTTACCAACCAATGTCACCTCAACAAATTTAACAATTAAAAAAATAAATAAAAACAAAGAAAATATTTTCTTTACAGATCTATGGTTTCCATTTTCTACCAAAGCCCCTTAGAAAAAACAAAAACAAAACAAAATAAATAAAAGAAAGCTGACTTTTTTTTTTCTGAAAAGATTTCAATCACATAAAACTAATTCACAGATATTACATGACTAATAAACAAATATGAACTAAACTGGAACTAATTTTCAGCCTATTATTAATTAAGGTGAATTATATAGACATCTGTTTTTTTTTAAACAGTCTCATAAATACAGAGAACACACACATCTGTTTTAAAGATAATCATCTGTCTAATTTGAGTAAAATATTTGCTTTTGACAGTATTTTAATTTTTCTTCTGAATAGAAGCACATAGTTGCCTATACTTTCATTGACATCAACAGTCTTTGAAAACTAACAAGTTGGTTAATCATTTTAACATATTACAGCAAAGACCATGATTAGATGATCTGATTTAATTCTGTTCTATAGTTCCCTATTGTTATATATTATATATAATTATTTATAGAAGGTTCTAGTTTTAACTATACAAAGGCTGTCTGGAAAATAGCCAGCCATGCAACAGTTCTCATTATATTGACAATGGCTGGATTTTTCCCAGAAAGCTTACACAGATGTGTGTGCGTGCGCGCGCACGCGCACACACACACACACGCACATGCACACACATATGTAGTATCTTTTGTTTCTAAATAAGCTGCTGAGAGCTCCCTACAGATATAAAGTCTTTAATATATTGAGGGGAAAATATATTTTCCTTTTTCTTGATAAAGCAATATTTCCTATAAGAAAAGTGGATCATCATACAGTAGTTTGAATGTTTTGCCTACATCTGAAGAACTATCTGTTTTACTTTCACTGAGTTTTAAGAAAGTTTGATTAAGTACAGAGTGTGAATATTATGGGTCCAGAATCTAAACAGAGAAACTGATAAATAATTGAGATTTTTGTTACTACATTCAGAAAGTAGGATATATATTGACAATATCCATATTTGCCTAACAGAGACTGTTTCTAACAGTACCAGTTTCTTTCCCAGTAATCTACTAAGCAATGAAAAATACAATTTTTAAAAAGCGTGTATTTGCAAAAGCAGACAAGGTGTCCTCATACGCCTTTAAAAGCTCTCTGCACTACATTTAGAATGAATGAGTTCCATTTCACAACATGCAGACTTTGGACAAAAAAGGTCTATGGAAAGTAACCTCACAGGGGTGATCCAATCAGAAAATTCTAACTGAGCAGGCAAGCGATGGTGGGTCATCATGCTCCAGGTTTACAACTTCTTTAGTAAAAGGTTATCTTTGCCTTAAGTAATCCCTGTCTCTAATTCCTCATGCATCTAGAAGATGAACACAACTTTGAAATAAGTGGTAATTACCCCCAAGAGAGAAAACAAACTTGTTAACTATCCTGAATTCCATTTTCCTCCGTGCTTTCTCCCATCTTCATGTAATCTTCCTTACATTCCCTCCTTAATTTCACATGCATAAAAGAAACTGCAAAACCATCATTTGTGGGAGAATTTTAGGTCTTTCTTCATGGCAATTGTTCATTTTGGCTCAAATAAACTCATAAAAATTCTCTATAGGTTTAGACATTTCTTACATAAACAAATACATGGATAAAATTAAAATCAAATTTATAGTCTCCGGTAACTGAAAACAAAATCACTAAGCAACAAAACATATTGGTATGTTTGATGGACTAATTTACTTTTACAGAAGGATAGCATAGAGTCCAATTAAATAGCATTTCTTCAGTTAAACTTAGTGAACATAAAATACATGATATTCTGAGTTCTTTTAAGTTTGCTTGGAAAACAATTAATTCTAATCCAGAAATATCCATGGCTAACTGAAAAAAATAAAATAAAATTTCTAAAACTTACTACTAAAGACAAAGTTCTAAATAAATCATACTAACTCCACTAAGGCATGACAACAACAACAGAAAAAAATGATCAAGAATTATCTTTATTAGTTGGGTATTTGATTATATTTGTTTGTGTATCATTTAAATTTTTAGTAGTGTAAATTCTTTTTTTTTTCTTTTAAGTAAAACAGCAAAGAGAAACTAGTGGGTGTCAATTACTGAATACAACAAGAACAAGTGATAATTTCATAAACCAATATTAAAACCTAAGTGAGGGCAGAAGAAAAACCAAACTGCAAAACATGCCATACACTATTTCCTTATGTGTATTTCTATGGTCACTGTATATCCAAAATGTATATTTTTAAATTTCAAATGTCTGCTTAAAGGGATGCTGGGATGGCGCAGGGAATTGAGCACTCATCTTGCAGCCCCACAGACCAAGGATCAAATTCTGACCCCGACATGTGTGAACCCATAAGCTGAAATGGGGTTGGATGTGCTCCCAGTTCAGTTCTCACCAGGGCGAACCTCCTTCATGGGAGGCTATCAGTTCCCCTCCTGCCCTGGGTGTGCTTCCCATGTGGGAGGGCCCCAGCTCATGGGGGTACCATGCAGGAGGCCCTCCAGCTGGTTCCTGCCCTGCATGGCCCTGAGCCCACCTGTGGAATGATACTATGTTGAAAACCAATGACGTGTAACTATGGTGACTGCTCTGGTCCCTCCCTCTTCTCACTGGCCTCTCTCTCTGTCTCTCTCTCTGTCTCTGTCAAAAACAATTACAATAAATCTTTTTTTAAAAATGTCTGCTTAGAGGGAATCTAGTGTAGTATAAAAGTCTGTTCGCCTGCCTGGAATAAATGTATAAATCAAACACTGAGTAACTGCCACTTTCAACATAAATTTTGTTATAAATAACATTGTATGTTATCATCATTTTCCTTCTCTGTCGAATACCAATAAAGATTCACTCCTTAAATCATTATAATTTCCCTTATGCTGTCAGCAAAGAGATTTAATATGGTGATAAAGAAATGATTAGAGAAGAATATGTGTTCCTTATAAGACTTGCATATTTTATATAAAGTTTTATAAACTAGAATAAATATTCTTTATCTCTACTTAAACAATATCAATTCATTGAAACAATAGCTAAACAAATTTTTATGCAAACTAGAATTCACGATATATCAGATACAAAGAATATATAAATGAGGCAATTTATTAAATAAGTCTTTTGTGCTAGTAATATAAATTATATAATTTTTGTAATTGTATCCATCCTTCTAGTTGATTTACTTATAGTTAACATTAATTCCATTATACCAAAAATTTCATGAACCCTAATTTTTTTGTGGAAAAATAAATGTGCTAGAGTGATGTCAGAAACATGGCAACATGATGGGGTCCCCCTGGTCTCCCTCCTTGAAATTACAAGTTGAACAGCTAGACCTCAACAAAAGATTCTCTGCACAACATATAAACACATCTGAGAGATCCCTACATTGGAACATCTGAAGGTGGGTGAACTGTTATGAACAGTTGAGAAGAGAAGGGAGAAGAGCACAGATACGGGCCATGGATTCAGCCTGGAGCTCACTGTGGATCTGGGAAAGCGGAGGATACTGGTTGCAGGTACACTCTGTGGTCCTGAGAATTCCTGCCTCAGTGATCAGCATGATACAGATGAAACTATAGCTATCAGGGTAGAGGATGAATATAAAAGTGTAGCAGCTGTGGTTTAACAGCCCTCACAACCAGAAAAAAAATAAAGCCATGGAGCCTCCCCACATGTTACCAGTGCTAACAGTGAGCCCTCAAAAAAGCTGCAGTAGAGTCAGGTTAAAGAACAGAATATCTACAGCCCTGAGAACTAAAGAGACATTTCTGAGCAGAAGAGCTCACTTCAGCTAATCCCAGGAACAATGGCGGATACATAAAAGACAGACAGTTGTGGCCTAGCAGTCTCTATTTCTCAGAGGTGGACAACACCACAAAAACACATGAGACCTCTCCCAACCCACACCACCTCCATTTTTGTGGCTACTCACAGTGGGGCACCCAGGGCTACTCAGGCAGCATAGCTCTCCATTTGGCTACAGAAACAGCAATGCCCACCATATCTTCCTATGGGGTTGGTGACTTGAGACTTAGGTGACCAGGTCACAGAGAATATTCCATGCCAGGGAATATTCCACTGTGAGAAGCCAGGACAGAGCAAGAGATGAATAAAATGCTCCAGCTCTATATACTGGAAAACAAAAGAAGGACCTCTTTGTATCACCCTGCAGCAGCACTCATTCTTGTAAATGCCTAGGAAGAGAAATAATCCATCAATTACAATAAACAACCAAGGTAACAAGGAAGCTCCAAAGAAAATGACAAATCTCCAGAAAATAAACTTAAAGACCTAAAAATATGTGACATAAACAAGAGAGAATTCAAGATTGCAATTCTGAAAAGATTCAACAAGATGCAAGGAAAAAAAACAAACAAACAAAAAACCCAGATAGGCAGTTTAATGAGCTCAGAAATAAAATTAACAAACAAAGTAAATATTTTACGATGAGAGTTAAATTTAAAGAATACAAATTGGGGGAGCTGGGATGGCTCAATGGGTTAAGCTCTCACTTTGCAGCCCAGGGGATCGAGGATCAAATCCCGACTCCGGCCCGTGTGAACCCATATGCTGAACTGGGGAGTGCCCCCAGTTCAGTTCTCACTGAGGCGAGACCCCGGCCCAGTTCCTGCCCTGTGCAGCCCCGCCCACCTGTGGAATGAAACTATGTGGAAAAACCAATGATGTGCAACTATGAGACTGTTCTGGGCCCTCCCCCTTCTCTCTGTCTCTGACTGTATCTCTCTCTCTCTCTCTGTCAAAAACAATAAATAAATCTTTAAAAAAATAATACAAATTGTGAGTTGAAGAACTCAGTAAAAGTTATAAAGACTAAAATAGCCAGCTTAGGAAATAGAGCTGAGGAGAAAGAGAAAAAAATAGTGATGTCAAAGACAGAAATTTGAAAATGGTTCAGATGGAAGAAGAAAGAGACTTGAGAGTAAAAAAAAAATTAAAGAACTCCATAGAAATTATCTGACTATACCAGAAAGAGCAATATAAGAATACAGTGTTCCCTCGCCACTTCGCGCTTCACGTTTTGCGGCTTCAGTGCTTCGCAGGTTTTTCCAAAATATTCATCAAAAAATAAAAAGGAAAAAATACAACCATGTCGGCAGCCACATGGCGGAAAGGAGCGTTGTTTCATGTGGATGCGCGAGAGAGAAGGATCCCTGTGTGTCAAACAAAGAGATGAGTTGACTCAGAGTCCATCCCACGGGCTCTCATAAAGGCACGTGATTGGTTTCCGGGGCGACATCGACCCATGAGAGGACGAGTGGATTTATCCCTGTGAGCTGATTGTCTGCGCATCATCGCAGCCTCACCTAGCATCTTCTCTTGTTGTATCTCGCCAGTCTGGTCCATGATGTTGACTGTCTCGCATACTGTATTTTAGTGTTGTGTTGGCGATAACTTGTTCTGTATAAGCGATCACTTTTTTTATTAATTAAGCCCTTATAATGTCGCCTAAGTGCTGTGCCCCTGCGAAAGCTTCCTCCGGGGCGCCCAAGAGGAAGAAGATGACGACCATCAGAGAAAAAGTGAAACTTTTAGATATGATCAAAGAGGGCAGAAGTTATGCATCTGTGGCACGACATTACGGGGTGAATGAAAATTCCTAGAGGCAAATCCTACTTTGCGGTTTTTCAGCTTTCGTGGAAGGTTCTGGTCCCCATTAACCACGAAAAACGAGGGATCACTGTAATGGGTAAAACAGAAGAAGAGAGATGGAAGGGCACAGAGAATCTATTCAAACAATCAATGAGAACTTTGCAAACCTATGGAAACAAATGGATCCTCAAATCCAAGAAGAAAAGAGAACACCTAATTACCTCAATCCTAACAGGCCTTTTCCAATGTACAATATATTGAAGTTATAAAAAAAAAAAATGACAATGAAAGAATTCTCAAGGCAGCCAGTAAAAAATATGGTAACCTATCAAAAAAAGCAAATTGGATTATCATCAGATTCTTCAGCAGAAATCTACAAGCCAGTAGGAAGTGAAATAAAATATTTAAACTACTGAAAGACAGAAATTAACAACCAAGAATAATATATCCAACAAAATTATCTTTTAGATATGAAAAAGAAATAAAGACCTTTCCAGACATACAGAAGCTAAGAGATTTTTTTCACTACAATGCCTACATTACAGAGAATACTAAAGAGCGTAATTTGACCTGAAACAAAAGGTAAAAAAATGCAAATATATAAGTAAGATGACTAACAGACAGAAGCGGGAAATGGTAACCCCTACTCAGAACAGGAGACTATACCTTTAACTAAATAATAAAGAGCAAAGAAGATGAAGAAGGAAGAAAAGAAGGAAGGAAGAAAAAAGAAGACAATGTGCTACTGCAATTTTGAAATAAACTCACAGTATAAATAGGGATAATTTGTGACCAAAAAAAAACAAACCATAATAGTAAAGGAGATAAACAGGAATGGAGATGAGATGCATGCTGAAGAAAAATTACTATGGTATTTATAAAACTGTTTTCTTAAACTTAATGGTAACCACTCAAGAAAATAATCCAAAACAGAGACACACAACATTAAAAAAAAAAGAAAGAAAAGGACACAAACAAAAAAATTATGTACTACCACCAAACTACAAATAAAAACACAAAGGCAAAGAAACAATGGAGACACTGCGCTATAAGTAAACAAAAGATAAACTGGCTATAGAAAACCTTCATATATATTAATAATCACCCTAAATGTAAATGGACTGAATGTACCAACCAAATGGTACAGAGTAGTGGATTAGAACAAAAAACAAAACTCAACCATGTGGTACTTTCAAGAGATATATCACAGTCTTAATGAAAAGGATATAGACTCAAAGTAAAAGAGTGGAAAATGATACTGTAGGCAAATGGTGTCCAGAGAAAAGGAGGTATAGCCACACTTATATATGATGAAATAGATTTCAAAATATTAATAAAAAAAGTAACAAGAGACTAAGATGGGTATTTCATAATGATAAAGAGGACAATGCAACAAGAACACATAACAATTTATCAATATATATGCTCTCAATCAGGGAACAACAAAATGTATAAAGCAACTATTAAAAGACCTATGGGGAGAAACTGACAAAAATGCAATTATTGTAGGGGACCTAAATACACCACTGAAAGCTATGGATAGATTATTCAATAGAAAATCATTAAAAAATTTTCAGCTTTAAATTATACATTAGAACAAATGGATGTAGTTGACATATACAGAGCCTTTCTTCCCAGAACACCAGACTATACATTATTTCCTAGTGCACATGGAGCATTCTTCAAGGATAGACCATATGCTGAAACTCAAAACTAGCCTCAACAGATTTATAAAGATTAAAATCAAACCAGGCATATTTTCTGACCACAATGCTTTGAAATTGATCAACTGCAAAGAGTAATAAATAAACAAACAAACAAATAAAATAGGAAAAAACCCACAAATATTTATGTGGAAAATAAACCACATGCTACTAAAGAATGATGGGATCAAAAAGGAAATAAAAGGAGAAATCCAAAGATACATATAAACAAATGGATTGAAAATTCATCATATCAAAATTATTGGGGGGATGCTGGGATAGCTCAGGGGTTGAGTGCTTGCCTTGAAACTACAAGGTCTGGTGATCAAATCCCAGCGTCAACCCATGCAAATCCATGTGCTGAACTGTGGCACAACTTGTAGCCAACCTCCTGGGATGGCATGATGGTGAAAATTCTCATCTCCCATGCAAGGGGCCCCTAGTTCAATTCCCACCCCACTTGGCCCCACATCCACCTGTATGGAATAAAACTATGTCACAACAAATGATGTACAACTATAGAGATTGCTTTGGGCCCTCTCCCTTCTCTTTCTCTCTGTATCTCTCACCTTCTCTCAAACAATAAAATAAATCTTTAAAAAAATTATTGGGGTGCTAAGAAAGCAGTAATGATGAAAAGTTAAATCATTACAGGTCTGTCTCAAGAAACAACAAAAAAAATTCCTAATAAACAACCTATCATTACATCTTAGAAAACTAGAAAAAAAAGAACAAATAAAACCCACAGTCAGCAAAAGGAAGAAAGTAATAAAAGTCAGAACAAAATTAAATGAAATAGAGAACTACAACAACAAAACAAAACAAAACAAAAAGAAAAAGAAAAATTAATTCAACAAAGACCTGGGTCTTTGAAACAGTTATTATAATGGCAAATCCTCAGCTAGACTCAGTAAGGAAACAAGATAAAAGGCACAAATAAACAACATCATATATGAAAGAGAAAAAGTTATGATGGATGTCACAGAAGTACAATGAATCATCTATAAATATTGATAAAAACTTATGCCAACAAATTTAATAATCTAGAAGAAACGGGTAAATTCTTACAAGTATATCACCCTTCTAGATTGAGTCATGAACAGGAAAATCTAAGTAGAGTAATCAACAGTTAGGAAATTGAAACAATCAGCCAAAATCTCCCCCACAAAACAAAAATCCTGGACCAGATGGCTTCACTAGTGAATTCTGTCAAACGTAAACAGAACTTAATACCTGTCCTCCACAAATTCTTTCAAAAATTGAAGTAGAGACAATACTTTCTAACTCATTTTGTAAGGCCAACATTAGCTGGATACCAAAACAAAAACAACCTGAACTTATCAACAACTCATGGTTCATGCATCACAACAATGTACCAGCTCACATGGCACTGTCTGTGAGGGAGTTTTTAGCCAATCAACAAATAACTGTATTGGAACACCCTGCTTACACACCTGATTTAGGCCCCAGTGTCTTTTTTCTTTATTCGATGATAAAAGAAATATTTAAAGGAAGACATTTTGATGATATTAGGGACGTTAAGGGTAATACAAGGACACCTCTGATGGCCAATCAGAGAAAGAGTTCCAAAACTGCTTTGAAAGGTAGACTGGGCACTAGTAGCCACTAGCATCAGTGCATAGCTTTTTAAAGGGAGTACATCCAAGGTGATTGTAGTGATATTCAACAATGGGGTATGTAGCACTTTTTCTAGAATGAGTTTGTGAATTTAATTAGCAGACCTTGAAGGACAAACCCAGAGCAAATATCATACTGAATGGTGAAAACCTGAAAGCTTTTCCTCTAAGATCAGGAACAAAACAGGGATAGTCCCTGTCACCACTGTCTATTAAAATAATACTGAAAGTCTTAGGCCAAGCAATAATGCGACAGAAAGAAATGAAAGGCACCCAAATTGAGAATGAAGAAGCTAAATTGTCACTCTGCAGATAACATGATTCTTTACTTAAAAAAAAAAAAACAACTAAAGATTCCATCAAAGAACTATTATAAACCATAAATAAATTCAGTAAAGTTTCAGGATATAAAATCAATGAACAAAAATCCATTGTATTCCTATATAATAACAAATAAATGTCCATGAAAAGAAATTAAAAAAAAAAAGAACAATTCCTTTTGCAATTGTAACAAAATAATAAAATACCTAGGAATATACTATTAAGACACTATTGGGAAAGCTGGGATGGCTCAGCAGGTTAAGCGCTCGCTTTGAAGCCCCGAGGACCAAGGATTGAATCCCGGCCCCGGCCCATGCGGATCCACATGCTGAACTCAGGAGTGCCCAGTTCAGTTCTTGCCGGTGCAGCCCCATAACTACCTGTGGAGTGAAACCTATGGAAAACTAATGTCGACTATGGAGACTGCTCTGGGCCCTCCCCTTTCTCTCTGTCTCTCTCTGTCTCTGTTTCTCTCTGTCAAAAAATCAATAAAATAAATCTTAAAAAAAAAAGACACTATTTAAAAAAAAATTGAAGAAAATACTATGAACTACAAAGATATTCTGTGTTCCTGGTTTGGAAGAATCAACATAGTTAAAATGGCCATATTACCCAAAGTGATATGCAGATTTAATGCAATC
>PVKE010026919.1:0-21972 GCA_004027555.1 Craseonycteris thonglongyai
CTCTCTCTCTCGTTGCAAAACCCAGCATTAATATCCATGTATAGAGTGATTTCAAATTTCTTGTGTTAAATAACGTAGATATGGTAAGGGTGAAACTGAAATATTTCACTAGGAAATAATGGAGACTGGTAAAAAAAAAAAAGAGATCCTCTGTAAAGAATGATGTCCTTTGTGTGCTCTTTGCCTCTACTGATGACTAAACAGTGGCAAAGTCTATGCCTCTGAATGATGCTGCTGAAAGCTAAAAAGTAGCCTTGCAGGTGAACTTTGAGCGATGTGTCTGTATTATTTCTTATTGTAGAATGAAGTCTTATTAAAGGCAGCTTATTACTACTCTCAGATGGTATTTAAAAATAAAATGAATAACTGTAAATGTCAGTTTTAAAATCCTTCAAATATATATATATATATATACATATATACATATATATAACAATAATGTTCAAATTAAAGATGAAATGTGACTCTTCATTATTTCTTGTTTTCCTTTGAAGTTTTTCTGACCTATTTTTTTTCAAGCATTGGTTATAATTCAGAGTCAACATGTTCCTCCTGTACTTCAATCTCAGAAGAATACAAACAGCATTGAATAATTTTAAAACAAAACAGAAATGAATAGAAATTTGGTTTTAGGGGATCTTGCAAAGAAGAAAATACATTGCCATTAATGATTTTTCTGATTCTCCTCAACATATAATTCTCAAGGACACAATTATGTTTGGTTTAACATGTAAAATCTGTGTTCACTTCGGCCCTTCTGTGCAACCTCATAAAATGGTGAGATCTGTGTAGTACACTAACAGTATATTGCTGCCTCAACTCAGGGAAGAGATAACTATCAAAGGCTTCCTTTTACAGTCTTCAGAAACATATAAAATGGATATACAGTAAAACAGAAGCTAGAGACAGAGTAAAAGATAAGCTTCTCTGTGAAAGAATTAATCATATGTTAAAAACATTATGCAAAATCCACAAACATAAAACGACTGCTAAAGTTAAATCTAAGTGCTAACATGTTGAACGCTTGCTTTCCCATCTATCCAAAAGTTAAAGAAAATTATATGGGATAATTAAAATTGAACGCTATATTTCAATGCCAGACATGTAAAACTAAGCTTGAGCCCCCTGCGGTATCTTTGATGAACTTTATGCCTTCAGATAACCAGTGAAATTGAGAATGTATAATGGTAAATTTAAGACCAGATTATTTGAGGGTTTATAGCACCGTGCTATTTTACTGTCGGAGACACTGATTCTGTTCATTAAATGATTATTCTTAAGATGTGGGGTATCTGAACCAGTAATTTACTCTTAATTGTAAATCTCTACAAATAAAGCAGAAAAATGTAGTAATAATTTCTGCACAAAATATTTTTTATAAAATAAATATAAAATGTTTATAATTTCTCTCCCGTATGAAGGTCACATTTGTTTTAAATAAATATGTACATGAATATTTAACTGAATATTCAGCACTTGAACAATTTTCACCAATCAATTGGACCACTATATATGATAATAAAAACTTTAATAATCCTTAACATTGCTATTATAGTCATATTATAATAAATATATCATCATAGTGGTACTGCTAGTATAATAAACATGTGAACTGCTACCTTACAAATCTTAAATAAACCATGATAAAGTGAATTCAAGGAGAAATAATGTAGCTAAGGCAACTATATCTTTTATGTCAGATTCATTTTTATTTCTCACATATTGACTCTTTTCTTTTTTCTCTCCTCTTACCTTTTCCTAAAGCTGATGGGTTTAGATTGATATTTCTTTAAAAGCTTGATGACATTTGCAACATTTCATGGTGCTATTAGATAGTTTTGAGCAGGACAGAATTTTGGTATTACACAAATGTGTGTGTGTGTATACATGAACATATACATATATGTATATAAACAAAGAATATTCTTTTAGACGAGTTAAACAGTTTTAATCTATAGATTGTTTTTCAAACATTGCTTTGTGCTTTAAGAAAAATAAAATACATAAAACTGAAATCCCAATCTATTTAGTAAAAAGATATCTGTAGTAGAAGAAGCTGATACAGAGGAATCACTGACAATCTATGTGTCACTTCAGTTGTATGTGTTGCTTTTATTAGAAAAACAAAATTTTGAAGTTTTAATTTCTGCTTTGCCATTGATTGTCGAATTGATTATCTTGAAATCTAGTATGCTTTCCACTAATAATGATCTTACTTTATCAATAGCTACTTTACATTTTCACTATTCTCCTAAGAGAAGACTTCCAGTCTCTGGTATATTGTTACTAAACAGTAATATTTAAAGATAACCACAAAGGTCATAGATTTATGCTCTGAGAAATAAGTTACATAATGTTAATATATAAATAGATAGCTGAAAAGGTTTTCAATAAGAAAAAATTAGGATATCTATTTGAAAACTAGGCTTATATTCTTATATTTAAAATTCTGATAGTCAATCAAGGTGGTTAGAATTTCTAAATGAAGGCTGTTATGAGCTGAAAGTACAGTATCTAAAACAGAGCTTCCTAAATTTCATTCACATGGACAGCTCTTTCATAGTAATACGTAATATATATCAGGAGTATTCATGAATATTAAAAAAAATAGTTTACAATTTACTGTGCTTGCAATGTTTATAGAAAAGTATGTTTTGGTCATTATTTTACTAAATACTATACTATGATGAAACAGAAAGCAAACAGGAAAAATGGTAGATTTAAATGCAACCCTATCAATAATAACAAATATAAACGCACTAAGCATTTAAAATAAAAGGTAGAAAACAACAAAATGGATAAAGAAGTACCTAACTCTTCTTTCTGCAAGAGATACATTGCAAATATAGAACAAAAATTCAGTCAAATGTAAAAGGATGATTAAAAAATACCACACAACACTAACTAGAAACTAGCGTCTATTTGAATACTAGACAAAATAGTTATCAATACAAAGAGTGATAGCACAAACAAAATGTGGCATTAGAAATCATAAAAAGGTACAAAAATTTGTATGTACCTGATAAAAGATCTTCCAAATACATGAAGAAAAAAAAAATACTAAAAAGAAAAAAAAAAATTATCCACAGTATAATTGAAAATTTTAATAATGTCTTTTCACAAACTGATAGAACCAATAGAAAAAACAATCAGTAAGGATATAGAAGATTAAACAACACAATCAACCTAATTGACCTTTAAAAAACTCTTTACTCAATAAATACAAAGTACTTTTTTTACACATACTAAAACTTTACTAATTAATACCATATGCTTATCCATTAACAAGCCTCAATAAAGTTAAAAGTTTTTATTCCATATAAATATATTCTCTATGTTTATGTAATTGAATGAGAAATTAATAAAATAAAACATTAGAACATTTCTTAAGTATAAGTATTATCTTGCCAATTGATTTTCAAGAAATTTTCCAATGGAATTCAATTGAGGAATGAGAAATCTTTTTACCAAGTGCTTCAGGAATAACTAAATATCCATATGTAGAAAATTAAACACAGATCTGTCTCTCAGACCACAGATAAAAAAATTGATAAAAATGTAAAATCCAATATTATAAAATTTCTAGAAGAAAATAAAGGAGAGTATTTTCAAATATTAGAGTAATAAAATATTTCTTATACAGAAAAATAGAAAGCACATAACATTTAAGAAAAACAAGTAATAAATTAGATTTTGTCAAAATTAAAACTACTCAATAAAAGGCATGTTGATAAAATGAATTTGTAACCTAATGACTAGGGAAAAATATTTTCATCATATATATCTGATAATTTTTTTTTTTGACAGAGAGAGAGAGAGAGATACACAGAGAGAGAGAGAGAACTGAACTGGGGGCACTCCCTAGTTCAGCACATGGGTCCCCAAGGGCTGGGGCCAGGATTCGATCCTGGGTCCCTGGCGCTGCAAAGTGAGCGCTTAACCCACTGAGCCATCCTGGCTTCCCCTATAATTTTATTTATTTATTTATTTATTTATTTGACACACAGAGAGAAAGATACAGAGACAGAGACAGAGAGAGAACTGAATTGGGGGAACTCCTCAGTTCAGCATATGGGTCCGCATGGGCCAGGGCCAGGATTCAATCCTGGGTCCATGGTGCTGCAAAGTGAGCTTAACCCACTGAGCCATCCCGGCTTCCCCCATGATAAATGATTTGAAGACAGAATGTCTAAAGAATGTGTGCAGTGTAATATTAAAGTAAATTTTAAAGATTAATTTTATTGTTTTTGATAGACAGAAAGACAGAGAGAAGGCGGGGGGCGGGCAGAGCAGTCTCCATAATAGTATGTCATCAGTTTTCAATGTGGTTTTGTTCTGTCCAAGTGGGTGGGGCCTTCACCGGGCAAGAACCTGGCCAAGGGCCTCCTGCTTGGGCAGCATACACCCTCAAGCCAGGAGCTGAACTGGGGAGAAATAACATAACGGGGAGCCTCCTGCATGGGAAGCACACCCCAGTATTATGGCAATTTTTAAAATGTGCAAGAATAGAACATATATTTTACAGACAAGATATAGAAGTGGCCAATCAGCATATGGGAAAATGTTCTACCTTAGTTACTGAAGGTATGCCAATTGAAAGTGTAATGAGATACAACCACTTATCCACAAGGCTGGTTAAAACTGGGAATCCAAAATAAGTTGAGGTTGTAGAGCAAATGAAACCCTTGTACATTATTGACTAGAGTGTAAAGTGGTAAAACCATTTTGGATATTGGTTTGTTAGTTTCTTAAAAAGAAATTCTATTCTTAGATGTTTACAAAAGAGAAACGAAAATGAATGTCCAACAAGAGACTTAGACAAGAATGGTCAGAACAGCTTTATTTATAATTGCAAACAACAGAAAATCTAAGTGTCCAACAGTAGAAAAGTGGATAAACAAATTATGGTGTTATTATACAGCAGAATACTACTTAGGTAAGAAAAGGAAAATATATAAATAAATCTCAGAGAAAGTAGTGTTCTTTCTCTTCCCCTTCCCTTCCTAAACACTTGAGCTCTAAAGCCATTAAGTGGGGCCAAATAGGGTAAGTGTCTGTTTGCATTAGAGTGAATGGGAGGGAGCTTGTGACTCAGAGTGGGCTGCCGAGTTCAAGCAAGATGATGTGGGAGTGTGCGTAGGGGGCCTCCTTGACACTGGGTATCTGAGCCCAAGTATATTGAGTTTGGGATCGACATGGGGGGTTGGGATGTATGTGGCATCTCAGCACTGGGTGGCAGAGTTCAAGTGTGGTAAGAAGGTCATCCTCAAGGGTGACCAGACCGTTTTAAGTGGTTGGAGTCCAAGCAGCTGTATAGGGTGGGATAGAGCTGGTGAATGGGTACAGTGAAGTGAGTGTCTAACCAGCTGGGGCAAGGATGGCTGTGTTATTTACAGACTGATTATATACCAGGATACTGATCAAATAAGTAAGTATACTAAGGATACAGGGAGACATTTCATTTCTGTAAAAGGAGCTAAAAGTATAAAAGTGTAGATATCACAGTGAACTCATAGTTTTTAAGAAACCTAGATAGGAAAACCTAAAAATAATAGTGTATCTATCATTATCTACCTATCTATCTATCTATCTATCTATCTATCTATCTATCTATCTATCTATCTATCTATCTATCTATCTATCTATCTATCAATCATAATTTATCTGAATGTATACAGGTGCTCTGGAAGCAGATGCTAAGCCAAAGTTTGATATGCAAGCTACTCATAAGGGATCAACACTTGTAGAAGGTGGTGTGGGGAGAAGAGGGCAAAAGTAGGTAGAAGTCAACCTTTTCCAAAGCCTTGGTCAAACTCAAGGGAAATATCCACTAAAAGAATCCTGGGCATCTTAGAGTACTGGCTGCGACAGGGGGAGTACAAGATAGGAAGACAACTGGAAGTTTCAATTAACATTCAGTTAACTTTCAGGTTATATTCAGTTTAATATCTGAGTAATATAAATTTCAGAAGGAAAGAGTGGAGTAAATGAAATTGACTGTAATGAATATCTAGTGCCTTTGATCTGAGTACTCAGTGAGGCATACATAGCTCACTTATTTCCTGACAGGACTGTTAAAAAAAGTTACCTACCAAATTCTAAGATTGACTGATCAATCAATCAATCAATCTATAGACAAATAATGAAGCAAAATAAAATTGTAATCTTTTTGTTAGAAAAATAAGTGATTTAAAAAGAATAGTAATTCATCTAATAATACACTGTTAACTATACCACTGGCAGTTGAAAAATGGTGGAATGATGTCTATCAACTTTTGAGAAAAATATGACACAAGGATCCTATATATGAAAGGCTATTATCTATGTGTCAAGATAATAAAATGATTCACAAACACTTGCACATATGCGATAATGGCTCTAGCAACCACACAGTTCATTGGAAGAATAGAAATGGAAGGGAAAATCCAATAAAAAATAATTGAATTGAAATAGGAAAAGATAGACACAGTTGACTGCATAAACATTAACATATTTTCAAATAATATAAGCAAAGCCAGTTTACAATTAAAATTTGAAGAAATATTTGTAAAATATGTGATTTATGAAAGATTAATTTTATGTATATATTTACTACTTATAATAACTTGCTTATAAATGAATAATAAAAAGAAAGAACTCAACAGAAAAATGAGCAAATGAAAGAATACTGAAGTAATTGAGCAGAAGATACAGTGGCACCTAAAATGTACAAAAATCCTTCATTCTCTCTATTGTGAAGGTAAATACAAATTAATGTAACAATAATATATTAGTAACCTATTAGACTTCAAAAGATTTTTTTAAATAAGATTCAAGGGGAAAATATTGTTAAGTATTATTGGCATAAAATGTGACTTGTTGCAGCCTTTTGGACAAAATAATCTGGTAACATGTATTTAATTTGAAAATATGAATATTCCTGCAACCAAAATTGTCATCCTAGTGCTCTACCATAAACAAATAAATCAATATATTGAATATATGTATGTATGTAACTCTCTGCATATAAGTTTTATTGCAGTATTTTTTCTGTAGTATTAGTAAAAATGTTGAAAAATGTACTTACTTTGTCCACTATAAAGCAAAGAAAAATAACAGTAAAATTGCCACAAATGCATATACAAATATGTGAAATCTGTTATACACACATACTATCATTTTAGTCTAGTGCTTGTTTTAAAATAGAAATTTGTTCCAAGGTGATTGACATATTTAAAAACATTTGGAGCATAATAGGAATTTTGAGTGAATTTATGTGCTATTTCTGGAATAAAAACAACAGGTGGAAGTAGAAAACTATTCAACTGATCCAAGATGGTAGAAATGTACAAAATGCTCACATGCACACACCACAGAGATTTTCCAGCTCCCTCAGTTAATTGCATGTCCAAGTATTACTCTGGTGTTCTGTTATATTTTTCTTATTTGTGAATTTCTCTATATGTACAAAAAGAAGAAACCTAATTCAACATCTCAGATGTGTTACGGGCAACCTGTTTCAAAATGCAAGGCAGTGCATGCAACAAGTAAAGAACTATAAAAACCTTACAGGGACACAGCCAAATCCGGCAGCAGAGCTCCTATTGATGGTTGCAGTGGCTGTTTTAGTGATTGTAAATGTTCCTACAGTTTCCAATGCCTTCAGATATTGAGCAAAGCCGCTGATTTGGGGTAGAAAGCCTTAACAATTTTTTCTTCCATAATAATACAGATGTTTAAAAAGAATGCTGTAATATTGATTCAAATATTCAATCTTCATAGAACCTTGATCAAAATCAAATCATTATTATAAGCACATGTCTTAAGAATCTACAACTCAAAGAAAAAAATTCAGGCTATGCAAAATGGCTTTACCACGAGATCTGGTGGTCAGAACAATGAACCACGTGCATCCACACCTGGGGTTAACCTTCCTTCTGATTGCAGATCAGCCTTCCTTCTGCCCTTCACTATAGCTGAGTAGCTACAGCTCTTCCAACACTCAGTTCCACAGGTGACCTCAAAAACGTCATTCTTTTTTTAAGGTTAAGTGTCATATTGACTGTAGTAATTATGTACTTTTAAACCATTTATGATGTGTAAAACCATGCTACTGTTTTCATTAGGTTCCTGTCTTGTTTTTTAATTTAATATGTCACTAATGAAGATAGTGTTCAATTCCAACATCATTTTTCCATAAGCCATGTGGTTTTATTGCCGAATTATGCATAGGAGAGTGACTTGGGGGAATGTGTGTAATGTTATAGCAGAAATTATTGTATCTGTATGTACATATATACATACATATATGTATATATTTATAGATATATACATACTTATAATAAAAGCTGTTTGTGATTATATAAGCACAAAAATTATGGTCATCAAATAGCTACATGTGCTTAAATTAGGACAATGCAATTCCATAATTTTCTTTTAATTTTATGCCTTCTGATTTTTAAACAATTAATCTAAAATAAAATAAGTGAAGCTCTTCTCATTATACAAAACAAAGTAAAGGAACAAATATAGGGAAATTCTGGGTTGTTCTAGTACCAATTTCTCACTTTCCCAGGAAAAGAGAAAACATCATTATGGGAGCAGCTTAATACATTTAAAAGCACAATTGAATGATATTTAATAAAAAAAAATCATCCAACTTGGGACAGCAGTAGGATCCCACAGCAGTAGACAGCACACACATTCTGAAGTATAATTATGACTTAGTCCTATTACTACATGGCATTATTCTACTTAGTGTAAAAATTTCATGAAAAAGTTATGAGGATGTGGGAGGATGTGCTGAGGACTGTCAGAATAATTTATTAGTATATATACTATTTTTATGTCTCACTGAATTTTATCCTTTCCCACACCCTCACTTGTCACAAGCCATCTCTGAGCACCTGTCCTCAGAAGAGGTCTGTTTTGTTAAACCCTAACTTAAAAGTTGTCTGAATTACTCTTCCTACCCTGGCTTATTTTCCCACAATCTGCTATTTGAAAGTTGTTCTAAGTGCCTTTGAAATCAACAAGAAGAGAAAGGGGAAAATTTCTTATAAAGAAACACACACACACACACAGACACACACACACACACACACACAGACACACACACAGACACACACATACACACACACACACACACACACACACACCCAAAGCAAATAGAGGCTGAGAGCTCAGAGGTTAAATTGGTCTTGGCAGATTTGGGAGATGAGGACATCTACCTTAAAGTCCTGGGGAGACTTCAGAGAGTCTGGGGGAGTGGCAGGGGGCGGGGTGAGGGTGGATCCTGAGCCTGGTTAAATGGACCTTAGGTTCTCTGCCTCAGCAAAGTTTCCTGTGCCTTAAGGGTGTCTAGGAAATACAGCCTGTCAAGAGATTGACCAATGAAATATTAGGGGTGAGTTTAACAGAATGGAAGTTAGAGGCCCCAGTCTTACCCACAAAACTAACTCAATGAGGTTTGTAACACAAAAACTACAAACAGTCCAGCAGACATGCCATCACTTGTAGCACTTTCTTTACTTGAACAACTTCCTCTCAGTGTATCCTTACATATTCCTTCATGTCGTGCCTCTTGGTGTCTGTCCCTGCATCCACCTCTTCTTTTTCTGTCCTCTCTTAATCCAATTGGTCCACAGCTACAGTTCAATAGGAGTTTATAACTTCCCTAATTCTTATATTTTCTAGGGACGGGGGGTGGAGGGAGGGGGCATAAAAGAAAAAAATGACCTACCTCACATCACTAGGTCTTGTGAACTAATGGTCAGTGGGGAAGAGGAGTGGTTATAGAGAGGAGTGGTTATAGAGAGGAGTGGTTATAGAGAATAAGAGAGAATTCCAGAAACTGATTGGATAGACCATCCAAGAATATATGTAACAAAAGATTATAGTATCCATTTAGTCAATTAGAACTTTTATTGTAATCATTATCTATAATTATAACATACCTGTAAATCGTGTGGAAAGAATTCTAAAGGATGTTGGGATAGCTCAGCAGATTGAGCACTTGCCTTGCGAATGGAAGGTCCAGGGATCAACTCCCAAACCCGGCCCATGCAAAACCCATATGGTGAACTGTGGTGCAACTGTAATCACCAGAATGGTGGTAAAGGTTCTCAACTTCTATGTGGAAGTGCTCCAAGTTCAGGTTCTACCCTGCGTGGCCCCACATCCACATGTGTGGAGTGAAATTATGACACAACTAATGATGTGCAACTATGGAGACTGCTCTGGCCCTTCTTTTCATCTCTCTCTCTCTCTCTCTCTCTCTCTCTCTCTCACCTTCTCTCAAACAATAAAATAAATCTTTAAAAAACAGAAATAATTCTAAGCTGTAATATTTGTATACACTAATACAGTAATGCTATCACCAGCCATTTTTCATAATAAAGATCATATCTGCATTTGCACATTAATTCTCTGGAATTCCAAATGTGTCAAGGAACATGTACTATGCTTTGTCAGGTGAAGAGAATAAATGTACCCTACAAAGGGCTTTAGAAAATACAAAAACAAACAAACAAACAAAAACTGAATGGCCTAGCCTACCCAACAATTAAGTTATCTAGGTAGTCCTCTCTACTAGCTGTGAAAGTCTATGGGAAAGTATAGTACACATTATACCCAATATCCTGTTCTATGTTACTATGCTTCAGAGATGTTCTTCTGCCAGAGAAGATATATTCACTGCATATATATTAAGATTTATTTGATTGTTTTTGACATAGATGGAGACGGAGAGGAGGGAGAGGGCCCAGAGCAGCCTCCATAGTTGCAAGCCAGTAGCTTGTCAACATGTTTTTGTTAAACACAGGTGGGCAGAGGTTGCTCAAGGCAGGAACTGGGCTGGGGGTATTCAGTATGGGAGGCACGCCCCCTCTAGCCGGGGGCCAAACTGAAGCGCAAGGACTGAACTGGGAGCCTCCCACAAGGGAAGTACACCCCAGTTCAGCATACGGGTCTCCACGGGCTGCAGCCAGGATTCAATCCTCGGTCCTTGGAGCTGCAAAGTGAGCACTCAACCCATGGAGCCATCCTGGTTTCTCCTCACTGCATTTTTCAAAAACTGTGTGACATATACCATTACACAGTTTGTTAAAAGCAACATAAAGACTAAGATGTGTATTTTTAATTTACAGGCCTCTTCATTTCTCCAAGATCAAGGAAATGATAGAACAGCAGATAGCTAGTAAAATTTAAAATATTCAAAAGCAAATCAAGTCAACAGATATTTTCTTCTCTCTATATAATGTGTTTTTATTAGACATGTTTCTGTAGCTTTTTGAAAGACATTCTACCATGAAAAAATGTACTTTTTGTTGCCTAGGACCATTAGCATCTAAGTAAATTTAAATCTTTATGTTCTTAAGCACAATCTGAAGAAGTAAAAAAATTATTTTTTTATTATTTTTGAAGAAATATTTGTAGTAAAATTAAGTGACTTCAATCTGTGAAGCTGAAGTTGGGCTTTTTGTTTATAAAATTTTATTTTCCAGAAATGGCACTACCAGACGTTTTTTATTTTAATATTAAAAATTATAGCTATGTTTATTTCATTACTATATAACTTTATTATCTTATAATTAAAAAATATGGAATAAATCATAGTCATACTTCTGTGACATCAAAGTGTTTTGGTTATGCCATTTTTCTCCTTTCATGAGTTTTTTTCCCTTAAAAATTCCTCACACCTGACCACAATAATAACTTTCAAATACTCATAATGATCTTCATTATGTACAGACATCTATGTTTTATGTTACAATACTAAAGAAGCTAATTTTAGTTCTCTATCATGATTCAAAATTAATCATTCCAAATGTGAGTTGATAGTTATCAATAAAGGTATGATATTGCATAGAGATATTTCCAGTTTACTATTTCCTTATTAATAGAAAAATTGTTAAGATACATGGAAAAACTTTGTAATAATTAAACTCATTATAAAGTGTGAGGGAAGGTTGAATATTAGTTACTTGCTTTTTCCGGGGGTGGGTGGTGGTGTGCAAACAGGTAGGAAGGGTGGGTTGCTGCTTGATATCCTTAGAATATCATGTGCAAAGTCCTAGTATCTACAATGCATGCATAGATTAATACTACAAATGACCAGAGTTAATAAGTATTAAATGCAGAAAATTTCATAATATTAAGCTTTATGTCAACAGATGAGTTAATCTTACCGAGTCTGCTCTGGTAAAATATGAATGAACTTGATATAATATAAAGTTCTAAATACCACATAAAACAAATTTACTGCCCTATATAAACTTGAAGAAAAGATATATGAAATTGTATTTGTATATTTTGAAAAGCTTTGGTCTCTTCATTAGCAGTTTCTCTTGTTTCTTTCATATTCTACATTATTGGTGACAGTATACTAGGAAATATGTTTTTAAAAAATTTTGATCATACTTTAAAAATGTGTACTATAGTCTCACTGTAATGCCATTAAACATGCAGTTTGTGCTGTGTTATTTGAGAATAAAAGTTTGTTATCCTTATACATAAAATAATTTCAACAATGCAACTGCATATCAATTATGTCACCTAGGAAAATAAGAACAATACAAACATAAATTATTTTGATTTATCAATTTACCTACCAATACATATTTCATTGCTATAGAATTAATATGCCAAGTTTCTTGTTTTATTTATCTTCCAATTCCAGGCTGTATTACATAAGGTGAGTACAACCAAAGTTTGTTGAATTAATGCATTGCTAAACTTGTGTCTTGAGACATGAGTTCTTCACATATAAGGTATTTTATCCCTATATATGCTTTTCTACAATCTTACTACAACTTATTTAAAATATTTTTATTGGTAGAATCTTTGCTATGAAGTCTAAATACAAAATGGCAAAAATGAAATGAAAATAGGATCCACCATGAGCATAAAAAAAGAGTATGTTAACAAACATTTCTTGAGTGCCTATCTTCAACTGGTTTATACACCTCACCTAATTTGTTTATCTTACCAGTTGATAAAGATAAATATTATCAAAATTTTAAATCTATAGTAATGTAGCTTCAAAAAAGTTGTATAATTTTTCTATGAGCTCCTTGTTATTGATTGATGGAGCTAAAATTCAATATAATTTCTGTGTATGCTCTGTTCAATTTGTGACCATACGAATATATAAAATTTATTTAAACCATGCTGATCTGTATTTATGTAAGGAAGATAAAAGGGAATCTATGCTTTCCCAAGTATATTTTTTAAATTAGTATTTTTAGAGAGAATCACGGGATAATTGGCATAATAGCAAATTGTCTTCATCTAGGAAGAATTTAAGTCATTCATATGGCATTTAAGCGTTCCTTCAGCTAAACCCTATGTGCTTCCTTCCCTGCTCCAGTCCTCACATAGTAAATGCTAGCCAAACAGCTTTTCATTTCCAAGACGTTCCCCAAATCATTCAACATTTTTTTTATTCCCATTGCTTTCTCTGCTTTGAAGGCCATATTATTCTCACCACCAGCAGGCAATTTTTATGATATATACCATATGTTCACACTATTTTTTATGATATATATAACATACCTGCACCAAAATAAAATATTCTGCAATCCAAGCCTCCGAGGTTGTAGACATATTCCCCAAGATGTGTGTTTAGCTAACTGCCCCACCTTTAAGCCTTTTCTCAAATGTCACCTTCTACATGAGGACTACCTTAACCACCCTATTTAACATTGAATTTCTCCCCATACCTTCCTCACTCTTCCTTATTCTGCTTTTCTTTTTATATTTCCCATTGCATTTCTAAAAACTTCATAATTAACTTACTGTGTTTGTGCAGTCTCCAAAGGCAGGTACAAATAAACAGATACCTCACTAAAAACAGGGTAAAAATTGTATCTCACTTTCCTTGGATTCTCTCTAGATATAGACCTAAGAAATCCTAGTGCTATGGCTGTAACTGAGTACATAAAAATTCAGAAGCTGTATAGTCAGCCTTGCTACGTGGGAATAGCAGCACAAGTCATTTTGCAGAGAAGGGATGTGAGACAAATTTGGAGTATAGTAAAAGCACCCAGCAAGAAAGACACTAAAAATTTGAGAAAGAAGCAGTCTTGGCTTCTGACAGCTTTTAATGTACTAATTATTATTTTTTTGTAAAGAAGCCAAGTTTTACTTTCATATTTGAGGATAAGCAACAGGCTGCCGCTTTTAATACTATTTAGTATCTCTGTGAGCTGTCTCTTCTAGTTTTGGCTTATGTGAAACAAAGATTATTTCAACTAATAAAATAGTAACCATTATATTTTCTCTAAGTAATTTGCATTTAGTTGTGAAATGTCCCTCTCTCACACACTGTGAACATCCTGTGTGGACTACTTATTCAGTTTTTTGTTTTGTTTTGTTTTTATTCCCAATGGTGCCAAGCATTGATTGGGTCAATGGTTGTTTTGGGATAAAGTTAGTGTCTTGTCCCCACAAATGCAATGTAGCATTAAAATTGTCAGTACTCGAAGATAAATATAATAGCTTTGGATTTACTTTTGTCCTCTATAACATAAACAAAAAATTGACTTCTAGATTGCTTCTAAATATTTGAGATTTACTGAAATATAAATTTTGTAAACTACTTACCATATACCTAACATTTTGAAATATAGCACTGAATGCTTGCTACATGGTTTCATGTAACCATCAAAGCAACTCTCTACCACAGTTGTTCTTGATTTTGTCTTATATTTCCTCATTTGCATTTGATGGCATAAGACACATAAGCAAGTTAACTAGGTCAATCACCTAACTAGTAGGAGATACTCAAGCTCAGAGGCAGCCTCATCTAGAGGTTAGGAGATAACCTTTGGAGCCAGGTTGCCTGGGTTTGAATTTCACCTCCTTCACTTCAAGTTGTGTGATATTCAGCAGGTTACTTTCTTAACAATTTAATAATCTATGAAATTATCACCATTCATTGATTGATTACTAAATGATGAGAATTATATAAGAAGGAACAATCTCACTTGTTTCTTATGACAACCTAATAGAGATTTTCTTTTCTACATATGGAATGGTCAAAAGCAGAAATAGTCCAGGGGTATTGTCCAATAGTTTTATTGTATTTTCCTCAATAATCATGACCACCACCACCACAACAATAGGTGACTTTTGAAAGAAATTACTAAACCTAAATGATTTCAAAATAATTATTATAACTGCCCTGGCAGATAGTTGCTCTTATTTTTCACATTTTATCAGTAAAAAGTCTGATAACATAGAAAGCTTAAGTGTTACAGGGGCACAGTCCTTAACAATAGTACTTTTTGTATTAAAAATATTTTCTCAAAGAATCAGAATGAAAGCACATCTGTATATCTCTTTGCAGATCATACTACTACCCAGTGAAATTAGCATTTATTTTCATGATTAATATATGAAAAGCATAGAATTTTAAGTTTATCAAAATTCTAAGTCCAATAAAAGTATATGTTTAATTCAAATATTGTTCAACGAATCAGATTCTTTCTTACAGTTCATCAGCAAGTGCTACTCATAATATTATCAAGAATAAAAATTACCTTTTCTTAACTTTACATGTGTCTCCACTAAAGTGTTTGGTTGCCAAATGAAATTTATATGTTTAGATTGAAAATAACTTTTTATTGAGTTTCCAGTGGTCACATTAATGCATCATCACTCTAGATTTTCTAAGAATCACTTGACTCTTGGAAGATACTTTAAAATGAAAACACAGAGACTCATCATAAAATAATTTTAGTATAGTAGAATGGTAGATACATATTTTGATCATCAGAATTTAGTACTCTGTGCTGAGGAAAATAATCACAAACTTATATGCTAAGGTCATTACAACTTGAATGAGTGCTGTATCTAATTATTTTAGTATAATCTAATTTAGCCTTCTTATGTGTGAACCTTAAATAAAAAATCACTATTGATATTTGAACTATAAACAAGTTATCATACATAATTTCTCTGTCTTTATTCTAACTTAAAATTTTCTAATATTGTGACCTGACAAGGCACTTTAACTTAAACATAGTGCACATGCACATATCTGAACTTTAATTGAATAACAGCCTAAGATAATATATTATTTAATTAATGCTTACTTTCAAGGAACAACTTAATGAAGTAATATTAGTACTGAAAATTGAACAAGAAGCTTCTTTTTTCCTTTTATACTGTATAGTTTTCCAAGAAGATATAACAGCTGTTGACATTTATACATCAAACAACAGAATGGTATTGAGATATATAAAGACAGAACTGTGAGGCATACAAGGAGTGATGTTCAAAACTTTAGTCATAGGATTGCACTATATATAGTACACAACTCTTAGAAAATGTCAGATCAAATAGACAACAAATAAGATAGAATACAGAGTGTGAATAAAAACAACAAGGGTAGGAAGCCATGCTTAGGGAGAGAAAATTCTTTCCAGAATCAAACAAAGAAAACATTTTATTTCTAACACTAGATAAACAGTTATAAGAAATAAATCAGACTAGAAAGAAAATCTCAAATAGTACAAAAAGCAAAACCATAAATGCTATATTCTCTGACATAAATGCAATTAAAATAAGAATTAGAAATAAAAGACTAATACTGTGGGGCAAGCAGGTTTATAAATGGGATAATTGATTCTCTTAAATGACATTTGGAATAGTCAAGAAATAAACATTGAAATTATATATTTAGAAATGAACAATATGGGAAACACTACACAGAAAATATGTACATATAAGTGCATATGAAAAATGTATAACCTAGGATGTATGTACAAAATAAATAATAAGCATTCATTAAAAAATATAAAGATCAACAATAAAAATATGAAAGGAAGAAATAAAGAAAAAATAGAAATTAAGTTTAAAACAATAAAAAGTGACTTCAATAAAATAAAGTGCTTCTCTGAACTAATTCATAAAACATAACTTGCTGGGTCTACAAAAGGTTAAAAAGGCATAAAAAATGTGAATTGCACTACAAACAATAAGTTTTTATACCAGTTTAGAAAGGCAATATAAAATATTGTTAAAAAAAACTCACTTGAATATATTCATTTGTATTTGAATAGTTAAGTAAATATTAATTCAATGAACTTACATCTAGAAAACATATATTGTTAAAGCTCACTGAAAACATCACATAAATTAAATATATTAAAAAATCTAAGAAAAACAAAACAAAACAAAAATTCTCCCTTCATTTAGTACCAGGTATCTGTTTAAAATATATATAACTCTTATATTACTTAAACCATTACAGAATACTTAAAAAAATTAAAATTTTACCACTAAAAATATGCTAACAAACCACAAGAATAAAGAATATACTAAAAATTAACTTCAATTTTGTGGAAAATAGATGAATAAAATATTAATAAACAGGATTTAGCTGAGTAGTAAAAGACAGATACATCATGAGGTAGGAGACTTCATCCAAAAAATGAAAGGATTATTCAATATTAAGAGATTTAATATAACTTACTGCTATAATAGATTAAAAGAGCAAAAACATATGAGCTTCTTAATGGTTAATGAAAAATCATTTGATCAAATTCAACAGCCATTACTAATTAATTGAAAGAAAAAAAAAAACTTACCAAGCTAGAAATAGAAGGATATACCCATAACCTGGTAAGAAATTTACATAAACCATATTCTTAACAGTTAACTTAAAATGGAATGGGGGAAGCTGGGATGGCTCAGTGGGTTAAGCGCTTGCTTTGCAGCCCTGGAGACCGAGGATCAAATCCCGGCTCCAGCCCAGGTGGACCCATATGCTGAACTAGGATGTGCCCCCAGTTCAGTTCTTTTTTTGTTTTTCTGTTGTTGTTTTTGTTTGTTTGTTTGTTTTTTTGACAGAGAGAGAGAGATACAAAGACAGAGAGAACTGAACTGGGGGAACTCCCCAGTTCAGCACATGGGTCCGCACGGGCCAGGGCCAGGATTCCATCCTCAGTCTCCAGCGCTGCAAAGTGAGCGCTTAACCCACTGAGCCATCCCGGCTTCCGCCCAGTTCAGTTCTTGCTGGGGCCTATGTGGGAGACTCCCGGCCCAGTTCCTGCCCTGCGCAGCCCCATGCCCACCTGTGGAGTGAAACGGTATGGAAAACTAATGCTGTCAACTATGGAGACTGCTCTGGGCCTTCCTCCTTCTTTCTGTTTTTCTCTGTCTGTATCTCTTGCTCTGTCAAAAAACAAAATAAAAATACATCTTAATTTAAAAGAGAATGAAAGTCAAAGATGTTTATTAGTAGCATCATTTTCTTTCTTTCTTTTTTTAAGATTTATTTTATTGTTTATGACAGAGACAGAGAAAGACAGAGGAAGACAGAAAGAAATCTCCCTTCTCTCTGAGGGCCCAGAGCAGTCTCCATAGCTGTACATCCTCAGTTTTTGACATGGTTTCGTTCTACACAGGTGAGTGGGGGCCTCCCACATGGGAGGCACACCCCCTCAAGCCAGGGGCCAAACCAGGGGGTGAAAACTGAACTGGGGGCCTCTTGCATGAGAAGCATATCCCAGTTCAACACATGGGTCCGCATGGGCCAGGTCTGGGATTCAATCCTCAGTCCCTGGCGCAGCAAAGTGAGCACTTAACTCACTGAGCCAGCCCAGCTGCCCATCATCATTTTCAACATTGGACTGAAAGTTTTTCTTGATCCAGTGATTTAACAAAAATAATAATAATAATAACAATAATAAGAAACTAATCTTAAAATTTATAGATAACATTGTTTTCTCATAAAATCTGGAAACTTGACTAAAAAATTCTGAGAATAAATATGTATTCTATACTGTGCTGGATGCAAGCTAAATGTACAAAAATCTATAGCTTTTTCACATGCCAAAAATAACCAATTTTTGAAAGTTATGGAAGAAAAAGAACCTATGCAACCTATCAACAAAAGCTACAAAGTACTTAGAAGTAAGGTGAAAAGGAATGACCTAATCTACATTAGGATCACATAAAACTTTAGTAAAGGACATGTGAGTACACATTAAAGAAACTGAATAATGGAGTAAGTCATATCACTGAATGGGAAGACACAATCTTTGGAAAATATGAACTATACCCAAATTAATCTACAAATTCAATGTCATTCCAATCAAAATCAAATTGTCTTTACTATTATTTGTGAGACAATCAATGATTCTAAAGTTCACAATATGAATAAATACTATCTAAAATAATATTTGCAAAATAATGTATAATGAGCAAGGATATGTTTCACTGAAACTAAATAGAGGTCTTATGATTAAAACAGTTTAGTCCTAATAGAAAAATTAAGAAACACAACAGAAAACTTAGAAAGAGACAAATAAACATAATTTGCATTTTAAATCTTGTTATAGGGGAAGTCGGGATGGCTCAGTGGGTTAGGTGCTCACTTTCTAGTGCCGGGGACCAGGGATCGAATCCCGGCCCCGGCCCGTGCGGAACCATATGCTGAACTAGGAGCTCCCCTAGTTCAGTTCTCTCTCTGTCTCTGTATCTCTCTCTCTCTCTGCCCTCTGTCAAAATAAATAAATAAATAAAAATATTTTTTTAAAAATCTTGTTATAAAGGTAGACTTTGTAATAAATGATATAAACACAGAAGAAGTGATCAAGATAAAGTACATTTACTTGAAAATCTATGAATATATATGAAAGATTTATTCATAAGTTAAGAATAAAAATAAAAATAAATAAAAGTGGAGTTAGGAGAACAGATGATGAAAGAATGTATGCTTCCATGCCTGTATCCTAAAGTTAGTTAATGTAATATCTTCAGGTGGAAAGTTTAACTTAAATAATGAAAATCTGTGGCTAGGTCGTACCTAAAACCTACTCTTGCCTCTTTGTCAGAAATAGAACTTCTTTATTATTGGATGATGATATCCATCCAGCTACATGTCAACTTTTGCCAGCATTCTATGTGACTTGGTAGAGTTATACGACTATGTACTGAACAATCTTATAGAAGTGAATGTTCTGGGTAGGATTTTATGGAAGACTTTTTAAAGAAGAAAACACAGGTATGAATAGACCATTCCCATCTACCTGTTCTAATTTTTCCGACCTGAAACTCAGGTGTCATGGCTGAATGTCAACATTCAGGAAATATAGAACAAAAAAATAGAAAGTATATGGAGCCTGACAAATTTCTAAATCTAACATAATAGCACTGGACCTCAATCTCTGGACTTGTTTTGCACAGAAAAATAAGCTCATGAGTGTTGAAGCCACTGCTATTTTTCATTTTGTTATGTGCAGCCAATCCTAACAATAAATTACTCGGGGTGCAGGAAATTCTGAGATGGCTGGAGATAATGATTTAAACACCAGTATTGTAGACCATACATGTTAAAAAGAAAGTAAGGATTTGAAAGCATGAACATCATGTTCTCTTCCACATTCTGAAGCTTATTATGAAATGAAATCAGTCATCATATTAGAAGAAAAAGTGAAATGTGGACCATTACTTTGCAAAAACTATCCCACTAGTAATGGAATAAGTATACTCTAATTCCATCCTGGTCTGAACTTCAGGAGACTTTTTTTTCCCTCCCTAATTTCTTCTATGACTCTAAGAAAACAGATTATATGGGGAAGCTCCAATAATTAGTAAAATAATGGTCTAAAACACCCAAAAACTTACTTTTAAATAATTTTGGAAGAATCACACTTTTATACTGAGTATTTCATTAAAAAATTTTAGCTGAACAAGATTATGTGATTATTATAAACAAAACATACTGTATACACTTTAAATTATTTTTTTAATTTTTACTTGTATTCAAAACAATCTTATCCATTACTGTACAAAAATATGTTTTAAATGGTAACACAGTAATAAACAGATGTAAAACTTGTCCTAAGAAGACAGATGTAAGATATTCTTTTAGTGTTATACATTGCACATTAAACTGAAGACCATAATAAACCTGCAGCTCAATATATTTTTAAACACACAAAACTTAATTATAATATTAGCATCACAACTAGAAAACCACATAAAAATGTTGTATAAGGTGTTAATTGTGTCCTGTTGGTTGAGTTGATCTTTTTAATATGTGTGCATGTATTTATTACTTAAGAAAACATACATTCAACAACCAGACTTTATGGGTATGTGGTAGGAAATAACATAGGAAGAGTTTATTTAAAACTTCCACAGATATTCCCCCCATGGATTTTTAGTCAAATGCCCAATAATTTGGGTGAAAGTATTCTACATGGTACAGAACTGTGGAAGTTGGTAGCAACGTAACACCCTCTCCCCGTCCTGCCCCCTCTTCACACACACAGCACACCGAACTGTGAGGTGGGGTTCTCCTAGCACTCATTTAGATTTACGTTAGAAAATTCAAACCAGTAGTGGCAGAAGCTTGAAGGAATTTGGGACAGACAAAATCTGAGGTGTCAGACAAAGAAGACAGATTGGAGCTTCACTGGAGAAGAGGACAGACTTATGACGACTGAACAGAGCTGAGACCCATATGTGGCCCAGTGAATACTACAGACATTTAAAAAAGTGTGATGATGCTTGAAATTGTTACTTTCTATATGATCATACTTATGACATTCTACTGTTGCTAAATTAAAAACAATTCCCAAAACAAAGCCTTCTGACTGCAGGGTAAGTGCACAAACTCAAACTTCAGATGTTGTCTATATGGAACACCTCAGAACACAGCCTCTTTCACCCTGTCTGCCTCCAATGCTCACAATACCAGCTACATCACACAGGATTTTCATCTTTCTCTGAATATGTCTTTTAGTGTCGCCCTTCCATATACCTGTGGCTGATTGTTGACTCTGCTTGGAATTTCCTTTTCCATTTTATCTTTAAATATTTCTAAAAGGTCCTGTAGGGCCCAACCTGAATACTTTTTTTTTGCTTTTTATTTTTGTTATTATTATTATTTTTTAATATTATTATATTTTATTGTTAAATTTAATGGGGTGACATTGGTTGGTAACAATCAGACAGTTTCCCAATGGACAACTCCAC
>PVKE010026920.1:0-21979 GCA_004027555.1 Craseonycteris thonglongyai
AAGTCAAGCCCAGGACCTGACTCCACTATCTTTGATTTCATTGTAGTAGGAACCCAGAGCATCTGGGGCTTCTGAAACCTGGCCCCTCCTAAAGGGCACAGAGAGCACCCTTAACTGATATTCCTCCTTAGCGCCTCCCCTCACTGCCACCCAGGGTTGGAGCCGGACTTTTACAGCCCAGAGTTCCTCGTAAGTCCCCAAGTCCCACACTGCAGCAGTAACTGGCAGATGAATTGCTGAGGCTCATTTTCCTCCCACTGTTAGGGCTACTCGGTGGCTTCCAAAGCTGCCCAGGGAACATTAGGTGTGAGGGCATACAAGCCTGTGTTGGGAGGGTGGCAGCCAGGCCCTCTGCCAGCCACCCAGCCTTGCAGTCATGACTTAACTTTCAGGACTACCTGGAGTGGAAGGTCTTCGAGGCCCTCCAGGTGCAGCAGGGTCTCCAGGTGCCAAGGGTGAGCCTGGCAGCGCTGGTGCCCCTGGTCTAACAGGTGAGGTCCCTGGTCCTGCGGTGGGTGTGGGGAGTGATATATGAAGCTCCGTCTAGCCCAGCCCTCATGCCCACATGGCATCTGTTGTCCAGGGACACGAGGGACGCCCGGGAGTCCAGGAGCTGCAGGCATGAAAGGAAGCAAAGGAGACACAGGTAACCAAGGGCGTGGGTAGGTGGGCGAGGTTGCGGGGTGTCAGGGATGGATGGGGGTGGGGGGGGCTGACTCCTGTTGTCCCACCAGAAGGAGGCAGAGTGTCTCCTGTGCTCAGGCCCCTGAAGGCCCTAGGGCTGCTCTTCCTCCACCCAGGGTCCCTGAAAGGCCTTGAATGCCATGGCCAAAGCTCCAACATCAAAGAGGAGAGCAAGATACCCTGGCCACACCATCTCCTTGGCCTGCCTTCCAGCTGTGGGCATAGTTTCCACTCTCTCCTGCTGTCCTGCAGTGGGGCCTCAAGGGACAGGGCCCTGGGTTGGGGGCAGGGGTGTTGAGAAACCCCTTCTTACACATTCTCCCAGGGTGCTTTGGCTGGGAGAAGTGACTCACGGCAGCTGAACCCACAAAGACCAGTTCGTAAAGCATTGTGGCAGCGTGGCCTAGGTTATAAACTGTCACATCAGTTCTGTCTGTTATAAACCACTGCCAATTTTATCTGCTCGCTGTGGAAGTCTGGGCCGTGTTGAGCGCTGGGCCCCCGTGATGCATACGACCTGGCTTCTACCCTCAGAGGTACAGGTTGATGCAAAAGAGACACAGACGGACTTTTGCCAGACTGTGTTCGGCACACTCCCCTGTGGGCATTTGCATGAAGAAATGCCCCATGCCGTTTAGAAAGCCGGGCGCAGGCCAGGAGGTGCTGTCAGTGCAGGGCTGTGAGGAAGGGCTATGCACCTGCCTAGCAGGTTTGTGGGCAGAGCAGAGAGCACGCTGGTGCTACCCAATCGGGATGCCCTCACCTCAGGGCTGTGGCAGGCCTCTCAGTTTTCATTGATCAGGTGGTCGGCGTATTGATTCCTTAAACAAACGTGACTTAACCCTCGTACATGCTTCAGGGTAGCAGTGGTCCGGGTCTGGTGGGAGTGGCAAAAGGCAGACCAGCGCAGGAGTGATGTAAGAGTGGGTATTGAATCTTGGAGAATGAGTAGAGCTTGGCCACATGCAGGAAGGGAAGGGAAGTCTAGAGAGGGAACAGAGCAGGCAAAGTCATGGAGGGGTGAGGGAGGGCTCTGTAGGTTGGTGTCTAGGGTTGGGATGTGAAGGAGTCAGGAGCTCTGGTCATGGGAGTGGGTGGGGTCACCTCCTGGCCAGCTTTCGACTCAGAGCCTTTGACCTTTGGGGTTTTCCTGAAGGTTGTCAGGAGCCATGGAGTGGGCAGCACCTACACGCACTGTTTTTCCGATCTGTCCAGCCTCAGAGCTGATTCCTTTCTCACAGATTGTATGTTAAGGTAGGCAGGAGCTCTGCTACCTGATGCCATCTAGATGCCACCTGAAAGATTTCATCTGGGTGTAGTGGTCAGGTGGCCCTGATTTGTCAGCTGCCTCTTCTGGTCTTATAAGTCCCTCTTCCCTGGTCCCAGTTCGTAGGGTATCTGACTTCAAGGCCTGAGGCTGTCTAGTGCCTGTATTTTCTGCTTGGTTTCATAGAGATGATGATGTTCCTCCCTTGGTTTTAAGCGTGGAGTGTCCCCACCTGCACCTGCCCACCCCCATTGTGAGACTAAGCAAGAATATTGGGGGTAAAACATGATTTTACCCAAAGTGGCACTGTGGCCACTCCACAGGTCCCAGCCTGTCTCCCACTGTCTAGGGATAGGGAACCTTGCCCTACACTCTGCATCCTGGGATGGTCTGCATAACAAGAGCAGCTCCTGACACCGAGCATTTTCATGACAACCCAGTGGGCTAGGCACTCTTGTTAGTGCTGTTTCTCAGGAAGGATGCCGCCACAGTAGTGGCTCTTCCTTATTTACCAAGGCCCCACCCTCATTTTAGCACACAGCCTGGGGCTCATTTTCCCTTCGTCGGTCAGTCTCTAGCTATTTGCTGGACACCTTTATAAGGATCTCCATCCTTCAGGCCCAGTGGTAAATTCCAAACAGGCAAATCCTACGGGTAATTCCTTAATTCTGGCTGCCCAAGTAAATGCCATGAAATCCTTTCTCTGTTTGGGGCGTGAGATAATTACAATTTACTGCATAGTTTTCCCACACAAATTCAAGTGCTTGTCTTGCTCAAGTAGCTAATGGTCCACATGGGCCTCTGAGAAGGGATTTCCCGTCGAACCACAGTCTGGTTCATCGTAGCCAAGTCTACATATCGTCCCCAAGAGATAGGTCAGTGAGCTTTAGGAGAGATCAGGTTTCTGAAGTGGGAGAAGGAAAGGTGGGCGGGGAGTGGCAGCCAGATCGCATCGTGGGAAATAATACACACTTCTCAATGTTAGCACACTGGTATTCCCCAAACTGGAGGTCTGAAGGTGTTTGTCCAGTTTCGAGTACATCAAGCCAGTTTTTCAAATTGATGTATTTCCCTTTTTGTAAATAAAATAATTAATCTTTCAAGAGACTATCTAGCCATAGTGGATGAAGCTAGAGAAATGACAGTACCTTGACGTGGCCTGGGTAACAGTGAGATTTCATTATTGTGCATTCATTATAAAAAGGAAGAGCTGTGTTTATTATTACCAATGCCTCTGGGCCAGCCACTGGGCTTGGGACTTTACTCCAATGATCTTAGCAGTAGAGGGCTTGATACATGACCTCCCTACACCTCAGTTTCCTCCTCTGTGGGGGTAAGAGGAGTAGTCTAGAATAATACCTGGGTCTCTGTCTGCTTGGCAGCACTCTGGGTTTGAAATAGGCAATTTTTTCTTGGAGCAAGAACATTCTAGGATTTTAGAACACCAGCTGAACACTAAACAATAGGAAGGCACGTGCTTTCTAATGAAACTATTTGGGGGGAGAAACCTTTTTCTAAATAAGTATTTTCTTTCTCTAAATAAATAAATATTCTGGGACCTTTCAGCTTGATATGTTTGGGAAACCCAGTTTTTTGTGGTTAAGAGGAAAACCCAATATTTGTTTGCTTTCTAGTATAAAACATGCATATCTACCTGAGGGTAAGAGGGGAGGTGGGTGGGAGAGCTGGGGGGGGGCAGAGTAGGGAGGGGACATCAAATATATGGTGATGGAAAAAGAGCTGATTCTGGGTGGTGAGCACATAATGCAATGTATAGACAGTGTAATGCAGAATTGTACACCTGAAAACTATGTAATTGTTATCAACCAATGTCACCCCAATACATTTAACAATTAAAAATAAATAAATAAATAAAAATAAAACATGCATATCTATGAGGGCAGTCTGATAAATTTTGCCTTTACTGTAATATTTTTGGTTACATTAGACATATCTGGTTCTAACCGGTTCTGTGTGGTCACATGGTAACTCCTCTCCATCATTCTTGACCTTGCACACACAGATGCTTACATTTTTCACCCAGTGCACATCGAAATGGAAGAGTGTTTAGACCAAAAAGCAGCCAACATGCCCTTCCCAGCTGAAGCCTGAATTTTGCATTTTTTTCAGCTAAGCCAATCCCTTGTGGCGGTATCCCATGGATGGCCTTTTGTTCTCAGGGTCATAGTGATGGGCCCAAGTTTCACCGCCAGTAATGATCTTCTTTAAGTCCTCTCCTTCTTTTTCAAAATGTTCCAGGAGTTCCCAAGAAATGGGAGCTCTTTCAGCTTTCATTTCATCAGACAGCATGCAAGGTACCTACCTGGCCCAAACTTTGTGGAATCCAAGAATGTAGCCCACTGTCTCCTTAGAAATTTCTGATTTACCAGCAATTTTTGTTTGTTTGTTTGATGCTATGATTTCTGCGAATCTGTTCTTCAACGTGATCTTGACGAAGCTGATCACTTGCAGTCACAGGCTTTCCACTTTGTGGTTTGTCACCAAAATCTGTTTGCCCCATTTCTCCGTCTTTGAACTGCCTTACCCAGCATCTTACAGTACTCACATCCACACACTAATCATCATAAACGGCTTGCATTCATCTGTGAATTTCAATTGGAGGAATTTTTTTTGCTGTGAAGAATTCAATAACAGCATGCTGTTCAAACAGAACATCTGAACACACTTCCATTTCAACGTGCACTGGGTGACAAATGTAAGCATCTGTGTAGGGAAGGTCAAGAATGATGGAGGGGAGCTACCATGTGACCACACAGAACCAGTTATATCCAGATATGTCTAATGTAACCAAAAATATTGCAGTGGAGGCAAAATTGATGAGCCCACCCTCATAGATACTACGTTTTAACCATTCTCTTGCTCCCTGATTCAGTCAGGATGCTGCCTTGGTTTATAGTATAATTACTAGTCTTTCGATTGAATAATCAGTGCACAGCTATTCAGTTATTGTAGAGTTTGGTGAGGCTTGGAGAGACATCACACAAAACTCAGTTCCAATGTCCTCTACTTGAAGAAGGGAGTTTTGAAGACAAAATGTCCATCCATTATACACATATCAAAGGGCATTTCATCAAGGGCCATAAGGTTCTGGGAGCACTCAGACATGAGAGCGGCTGGGAGTTCCTCAGCGAGGAGACCGACCTGGTCCCTGAAGACTGAGTGAGATGTGTTTGAGGCAGCGCTACGCAAAGTATGGTCCCCGGACCAGCAGCATCAGCATCACTGGGAACCTGTTATAAATGCAGTCTCGGGCCCCCACCCCAGATTCACTGAACCAGCTATGCTGAGTGGGGCCTAACAAGTTCTTTTTTAACCAACTTTTTTAATTGTGCAGGTGATTAGGAGGCAAGCTCCAGTTTGACTACTCGTTTAAGGAAAAGGGGTGGATCAGACTGGCTGGAGGTCTTTGGAACCAGGTGGACAGCCTGAGTCAAACTCCAGGCAGCAAGCAGTGAACAGGCAGCTAGTGGGAACCTGAATCTGGGTTCCAACTTCGCTACCCCTCATGTGACCTTGGATAAATCCCTCATACCATCTTCCCCTGTAAAGAGGGAAATGGCCCTGTCTTGCAGGGCAGCTGAGAGCTAAAGTGCTGGCAGGTGCCTGGCACAGTGTAGTCAGCAGCAGATGCTGAGTCCCCAGGAGGTGAAGGGTCATGGGGGGGGGCAGGGGTTTGAGAAATGACTTGGGGAGGGTCAGGCTGCAGAGACCATGGGCCTAGTGAATAGGGTCTTCCCTATAGTTCCTGTCTGTACAGAGTCAATCTTCCTTCCTTCTTTCCTTCCTTCTCTCCCTCCCTCCCTCCTTCCCTCCCTTCTTCCTTCCTTTCTTCCTTCCTTCCTTTTTCTTCCTTTTTTTATTTACAGATTTATTTTATTGTTTTACAGACAGACAGACAGAAGGAGAGAAAGACAGAGAGAAAAGGGGGAGGGCCCAGAGCAGTTTCCACAGCTGCATATGATCAGTTCCAACATGGTTTCATTCCATACAGGTGGATGTGGGGCCACGCAGGGCAGAAACTGAACTGGGGGCCTCCCACATGGGAAGCGCACCCCAGTTCAGCATAGGGGTCTGCACAGGCCGGGGCCTGGACTCAATCCATGGACTCCTCAGCTACAAGGCGAGGGCTCAACCTGCTGAGCCATCCTAGTGTCCCCCAAGGTGTTTCTTGTTCGGTGCTTTGGAGACAGCTTGAGAAGGGTGGGGAGGACAATAAAGGGAGGTCACAGTGCCTAGGGTCCCTGTACCTTGCTTCTAGGGACAGACTCTTAAGGTAGAGATTTCTGCAAATATGGCACCCTCTAGAATGCAGAGGTGGCCAAGAGTCTAGGCATGGACTATTTTTCTATTTAATAACAACCAAAGACAAGTTTCCAAATGTGATTTCACCTTCCTAAGCTGGACACATGTAGTGCAGATGCAGGTAAGCAGAGAGGAAATGTCTGCTAACTCTGCTGGGTGACCCCCATCAACAGCAGACAATTAGGGGGTCTTGCTGGGCAGAAAGCCTGAAGTTCATGAGGAGGCTTCAGCCCCCGTGTCTGAGGTGCTCCCCACCTAGAGGGGAGACAGACACACGCAAACAGGCTCCACGGGGTGCCATTTAGTGAGCACTTGCCAGACACGAGGCTCAGCAGTGGACAGAGATGACTTCATTCAGCACAGCTGTCTCCGGGGGCATTCTCAGAAATGGGGACACCTTGCTCACGGTCACAAAGGTGAACACAAGCTCAGGGTATCAGACTCTGTCCACTTCGCTGTCTTAGGAGAAAGTGTGTCATCCATGGGCAAGACCGTAGCACTGAAAATCAAGACCATGGTGTTGCTAAACCAATACGTTATTATCCCACAGTGACCCAGCCGGGTGCTGGAGATAGCAGACCTTCCATGGAAGCTAGTGGGTAAAAGGATGAATGGGTGGAAGACAAGGAGGGAGGCAGGGAAGAAGGGAAGGAGGAATTTTCATATTAGAACAGGAAATAGCATCATCACCAATAACTGCAACAATTATTTTTCCACTTTCTGAACATGAGACCCTTTAGCCACGTGGATCTTCAGCCACACTGGGGGCCACAATGAAATAAACCGACAAAGACACTGAACATCTACTGTGAGTGAGGACTCCCAGCGCTCTTGCTGGCCACCAAGTCCCCTCCACAGTCTTTTGGAAATAAAGATAACTTTTTTCAAATACCTCTCCATTGTTTTCCAATAACGTGTAACAGGAGTGAATGGAATTGGATTTAAACACCAAGTCAGGCTACCACTGGCGAGGACGGCCAGCCAGTAAGTTCAGGGTCTGTCTGTCTAACTCAGACATTCATCCAGTATATTTCCACTCCACCCCAACACTCGCCTCCCCATTTATCTGCCATCTGTCTCCTTTTATGCTGTGCTGAAGAGGCTGCAAACAATCGGGAAGAGCCAGTGTATCTTTCCATCTGCATTAATCAGACAAAAGGTAGAGGTTGTCTAAGATTAAAAGAGTCTAATATCCAGGTTTTATTATCTTCTCCCCTCTTCTGTATTTTGATCTTAGGACTTCAAGGACAGAAAGGAACAAAAGGAGAATCTGGAGTTCCAGGTAAAGGGTGGGCTTCACTTCAGTTCCTCAGAAGGATGACTGGAAAGGCTCTTACATGGAGACTGGCGGGTCTTGGTGACTTTGGATGCACCACTGTGACCTTCGCCCCGTGCGGCTGGGGCTCAAGAGCATTTGAGGCTAAGACTCCAGGGCTTTGTCAATCAGACCTCAGATTCTTCCCCTGGAAAACCTGAGGAATGATGAACTTGGTGACCTGAGGGGTGTAGGGAGAGGGGCAGGAGTTGACGCTGAAGGGCAAAAAAACGTCAGGAGAGCCGGTGGTCAGGGGTGGCTTCAGGCTGTGTGGCCACCACGGGACTGTGCAGCCCTCATCTGCAATCCTAGGTTGCTTGCCAGGCCTCTGTCTTCTTCCCCTTATCTGCTGTGGTCTAGCTCCTCCACTCCTCCCCTCCTCCTTGTTCTTACCAGACTATTGTCATCACCCACATTCGCTAAGCCCCTGCTTACAGTTGTTACGGAGTTTGGCACTTTTCACACGACATTTGAGTCTCCTCAATAGCCCAACCCTAAGGAGTATGAAAGCAACGCCTTTCAGACAAACTGCTTCCGCAGCCTTTCTTCTTCCCAAACTGGATGTTCCATTTCTATTTCATTAAAGGGGAAATTGATGCCTAGAAACATTCTAGCAAATTCTCTCAGAATGGCTAGCACCTCGGAACAGTTATATAGTCTAGTCAGGACCAACAACCTTAGGAATCCTCTCAGCAATTGTCACCTGTGTTTTCAACCGGCACTTACATGGGAGTTGGGAGACCAGAATAGCGCCTCCCCCACCGTCAGCCAAAGACACTGGTGACATCCAAGAAGCCCATCTACGGGGTGAAACCTACTGGTTAAGGACAACTCATTCATTAGACACCGAGGCTTTGGTCCTTCTCAGAAAGCACAGCAGAGCGTCTGACAAAGTGGCCCCTCTCCTTCCCAGGCCTTGCAGGCGTGAAGGGAGAACCGGGAAACCGGGGCTTACCAGGCCCCCAGGGAATACCTGGGCCAGCTGGCCAAAAGGGAGACCAAGGAGTGAAAGGTAAGGCCTCTGTGTCCCTTTGTGGGTTTGAAGAAGAGGTCCTATTGTGAGGTGCTTGGGAGTTCTCAGACCAAGAAGGGCTGAGGTCTGTTGGTTCAGTGGGTAAGTGCTGAGCTGGGATTGGTCTTGGCACTGAGCATATGGAAGTGACTAAGGCAGAGGTGGGCAGGCACTCAGAGTGGCAGCCCTGGGACATGTGCTCACAACATGCCCAGCCATTCCCTTGCCACTCCAGAAGTTTGCATGACAGACTGACTCTTTCTGTGAAGGAGATGCTTCCCACTCCCTGTCACTTACCCTTTAAACGTCCCTCCCTGATCTAGTTTAAATGCTTCCTGCTGGGGCTTAAGCCCATGTCTTTGCACTTAACCATGGGCGCCTATGATGCTAGGTCACCGGTAAAGCTGAGGACAGAATCTGACCTCCTCCTCACCCCTCCACCTTCCTGCCAATGCTGGCAAAGGAGGCCCAGGGGGTCCTGGCTTGGTTTCCTTCCAATCACGTGGTTTTTCTCCTCATGACAGGATCTACGGGGCCGCAAGGAGTAAAGGGAGAGAAGGGCCAGAAAGGTAATTGCTGTTTCTAATCTCTTTAATTTGGGCTTTGCAGTCAGTTCTGCACTTGAAAATTCTACGTGTGGGAGGGAGAGGCTTTGCTCCTCGGAAATGTCCCATTGTCAGGACAAGTTAATGGGCTCTTCCCTGGCATCAGCCTGCTCATAGCACACAGTACAACAGTCTCCCCCACCCTCTCCTTCCTTCTCTTCTAAGCTGACCAGATGTCCCGATTTAAGTGGGACGGAACACAATGGGACTGTACGTTTTAAGCAGTATGTATGGTCAGCCTACTAGCCTCTTGAATTTAGCACAGTGAGAAGAGGCTGACCATGCACACTGTTTGGAACGGGACAGCACTGTTGTTTTCTGCCCCATTTAGAACAGGATTTCTGGTCAGCCTATTCTCTTCCTCTCTTCTTTCCTCCCTCCTTCTCTTTTTCTCTCCCTCCCTTGCTCCCTCCCTTCTCTCTTCCTTCTCTCCCTCTCTTCTTTTCTTTCTTCTTCTTTTTCTCAACGTTTCTTTGTTCTCCACAACACACAGCAAGAAAGACGTGTTCACCTGGGTTTGCAAGGCTAGCCGCAGAGGCACCTGCTCCTACGGCATCTTGCCCACAGGCCCAGGGACACAGAGGTTGCTTGCCACATCATGTTGGTGTCATAATGTGGGATCTCCCTGGCTCTAGTGACAGCCAAGCAGAGGGGTTGTTTTTCCCTAACCCTAGAACTTCCAAAAATGAAAAGGCAGAGCCTGCATTCACACAGAGCCCTGGGCTGCCTCCTCGTCTCTCTCACGTGTGTTTTTTCACCCAGGCGAACCCGCATCACATGTCAGGATCATTGGTTCTTCGAAACAAGGCCGGGCAGAAGTTCTCTATAACGGGGTTTGGGGAACAATTTGCGATGACGGCTGGGACAACTCAGATGCCACTGTCTTCTGCCGCATGATGGGCTACACCGTGGGAAAGTCCCTCGGAAACAATGTGCCACCTGGTGAGTCCTCAGTGAGCAGCCTCTTTTCTTGAGGGGCTGACAGGGGCTTTCCCTCCCTGGTGGGGTGTTGGCATGCTTTCGTGACTCAGTGCGGTTTGGATTAGAAGAATAGGATTGGGTCAAGTAACTGGAAAGTTCTGTGCCTCAGGGCCTCAGGCTTCCATCCTTCTAGCTTGACAGCCCCAAGAGAAAGATCACCTTCCCCCCACCCCCCAGAAGTGACAGCAAAGGCTTAGTGGGGCTCTGGCTGGCCTGGCTTGGGTCAATGTCTGGCCAGCTCTAGAGCCAAAACGCTGCCTGGTCAAGGACGTTGGGGAGACATGGCTCTCCAATGACACCAGAGTGCTGGTGCTGTTGGGTTGGCCAACAAGTAATTGCAGTTTTTTTTGCGTGTGTGAGTAAATGAAAGGCTATATTTTACGGAAAACAAAAACTTCATTCAACAATGTATTGTCTATTTTGTTTAATTATCTTTTTATTGTTAAATTTATTGGAGTGCCATTGGTTGATAACAATTACATTTTTTTTAGGTATATAATTCCACATTACATTGTCTATATATTGCATTGTGTGCTCTCCCGGGTAGCTACCCCCAAAATCTAAAAACCTTAATCTGCGAAGATATATGTTTAATTATCTTTTACCATCTTTCAGGCAACTTCATGATTTCATGCTCAAAAAAAGTGTCTATCTTTTTTAGCAAAAAAACTCTTCCAAGAGCAATTTTATATCTTCATCAAAGGTAAACATTTTACCAATCAAGGTGCTTCCACCCAAAGAAAGGTGGGGTTTTGAAGATATTGAGTATTTTGAGCTGCTTCCCAAGAACCAAACAATTAATTTGAACATGTACTGTCATCAATAGGATGAATTAAATCAAGCTTGTCCAACCTTGGCCCAGGACCATATGGGGCCCAGAACAGCTTTGAATGTGACCCAAAACAGATTTGTAAACCTTCTTAAAACATTATGAGAGGCTTTTGCAATAATAATAATAATAATTTTCTTTTAACTTTGTAGCTATCATCAGTGTTAGTGTATTTTATGTGTGACCCAAGACAATTCTTTTTCCAATGTGGCCCAGGGAAGCGAAAAGATTGGACACCCCTGAGTTAAATGATGCCATCAAACAGAAGCTTCCAGAAGTGGCAGAATTGCTGAATCACAAAGGTGTTGTCCTCCACCACAATAACGCTAGACCACATACAAGTTTGGTCACTCATCAAAAGTTGTTGGAGAATGGATGGGATTTGTTACCACCCCCACCATATTCACTAGATATTGCACCATCAAACTACCATTTTTTGTTTGTTTTGTTCTTTGCAAAATGCCTTGAATGGTAAAACATTTACCTTTGATGAAGACATCAAATCGCTTTTGAAACAGTTTTTTGCCAAAAAAGTTAGAAAGTTTTTTGAGCATTGAATCATGACATTGCCTAAAAGATGGCAAGAGATAATTGAACAAAATGGACAATACAATGTTGAATGAAGTTTTTGTTCTGCATTTTAAAAATTGCCTTTCATTTACACACACACACGCAATTGCTTTTTGGCCAACCCAACAGAATAATGGAGAAAAGACACAAGGCAAGCAAACATGGGTAGGTATTCATTCCAGCTATCTGGAAACTAGAGGCCCGGACTGCACATGCTGTGGTCACCTTTAAGAAGAAGACGGGAAGGGAAGAGAAGGCAAATTGGAGCAGGGACTTCCAAAAATCAGTTTTGGAATGATGTCCTGGGGTGCTAGAGACTCAGCCTATTTCTTTTAGCAAAAGGTTTGAACTTCAATGAAGGAGGTAAGCCCCTAGCCTGAGGCCATTTCTTTGACCATAAGAGCTGACCTTGCAGGGTCACTAGGCCCCTTTCTCCTGTCTCCACTGCCAAATGCTCTCTGCCCTTAGTCCACCCCAAAGTGCACATCTACTATTTATCTGAGTTCAGTTGGATTGTAAAACTCTTTTAAAACCCACATTTGCGTCTACAGATTAAGCCCAAATAGATTGTCACACTATAGTGTAAATTACTGTAATCAAATAATCCAACTGTTTTCCTCTGAGCTCTTGATCTGAAATCAATTGTGTCTGAGCCATGTGAATGCTAGAGCCAGAGAATGACCTGGCTAAAAAGGAATTTGTAGAAGATGGGTACAGCTGTAGTGAATTAGCAGGGAGGAGACCCTGAGGCAGAGATTTCAAGTTGTGCCTGGACAAAGTATTAAACCCGTGCCTGAGACTTGTCAAAGAGTAGAAAGACTGAAGGCAGTGGTTGGCACCTTGGGTTTGAGTGGATGTGCGAGGAACTGGCAGAAATCGGCCACATGCGAGCCCCCACACACAAATGGCCGCCACGACTTGCTTCTAATCCCACTCTGCTCTCCCTCCGTGCTTTCTCTGCATCTAGGCACCGGGACTATCTGGCTGGATGATGTTGCATGTCAAGGGACAGAGGCGAACATATGGCTCTGCAGGAAGAGTGACTGGGGCTCTCACAACTGTGGCCACAGTGAAGATGCTGGCGTGAGCTGCACCTGACCATCCCCAGCATTTTCACTGCTCTGCTCCCAAGGCATCTGCAGGCAGAGACACTCATCCCACCTAGAGGAAGGCCAGTGCTCTCTAAGGGGTTTCCTGGGAGTAGCCAAGCAGGCGTGGGGTCATTAATAAAACTCAAAGTGCTACCTGGTAACATTATTGGCTGTGGATGAAATCACTAGTTCATACCTCTCATCCCCTCTTGAAGTGCCCATCCAGTGTACAGAACATTGCATGGAGTTCTCACATGTCCCACCCAGCACACAGGGGCAGTGGACTCTCAACCTACAGCCAAAGGGAGGGTGGAAGTACAGGGGGATCTAAGTGTGATGTAGGAAGTGAAAATTTACCTGTAGTCAGTTAGTTTTGACCATCTGTGCATCACAGAGATGAAGCATCTCCCGGCAAGTTCTCCCTCCAGCTTTGGAGCTGTTTGCCAGCAAATGAAGAGGTTAGTTGGCATGTGGTTGGCACCATGTTGCAAGATAAATAGGAATTGTATCTTTAAACATAAAAATTAGTTCTCATTAGGATGTGAGCATCATAAATGCAAAGACTTTTATCTGTTTTATCCATCACTGTAGGAGCACAGTAAATAGTTACTGGATAAACAAATAAACTAAGAAAGTAGAGCGGCTCACCCTCTCCTAGAAATTTGGCTTCTGGCTCCCTTTTCACACCTCTATGGGGATATAGGATGGTGGTCCAGAAAAAAAAAATCCATCCATAAATGCTTCTCTTTTTCATATTTCATGGGTGGATACTTTCCTGACAATGCTCATATACTCTAAATGCGATCACATTCATTTCTTCTCTCTTTGTCTCTCTATCTCTCTTCAGGTGTAGTAAATCAGGAGTCCCCATCTTCCGGGCCACAGGCCAGTTCTGGTTTGTGGCCTGTTAGGAATCAAGTAGCACAGCAGGAGGTGAGTGGCAGGGCAGTTAGCAAAGTTTCATCTGTACTTATAGCCACTCCCCATCGCTCCCATGACTGCCTGAGCTCTGCTTCCTGTCAGGTCAGCAGTGGCATTACATCCTCGTAGGAGCACGAACCCGATTGTGAACTGTGCATGGGAGGGATCGAGGCTTTGCACTCCTTAATGCCTGATGATCTGAGGTGGAACTGAGGCAGTGACGCCGGTGCTAGGGAGCGGCTGCAAATACAGATTAACGTTAATAGAGAGGTTTGACTGCACAGAGACCATAATAAATCAATTACTTGCAGATGCATATCAAAACCATACCAGTGAGTAGCAAGTCACAAGCAGCATCTGGTGGCAGGCTTTAAGTCGGAATCCTACACTTACTTTAGTCCACATGTGGCCCACCCATTATTTGATTTACCACTTCTATCCATGCCTCTCTCCCACTCAGCACACTTGTCTCAGTCACAGTTTTGGTAAGCCCACGAGCTAACCTTAGCCAAAATATGTAAAAAACAAACATCACTGGAGAACTTCTTTGAAAAGAGGGAAAGGCTCAATGATGAGACAGCAGAAGACACTAAGGCTGCCAACAAAACAAAAGTTTCATTTAAAAGAAAATACCAAGAGTCCCACTTAAATTACAGATTCATTGTAACAGGTGATTCACATTCTCCAAGCCCACTTTGTATAATATGCGGTGACTGGCTTTCCAACAAGCCATGAAACCTTCAAAATTGCTTCGCCACATGGAGACCAAGCACCCTGCATTAAAAAGCAAGACTTCAGAGTCTTTCAAAAGAAAAAAAGAACGGGAACACAAAGAACAGAAGCAATTATTGAAGGCCACCACTTCATCAAATGTGTCTGCACTGAGAGCATCATTCCTAGTGGCTAACCGCATTGCTAAAGCTAAGAAGCCCTTTATTGTTGGTGAAGAGTTGATTCTGCCTGCTGCTAAGGACGTCGGTCGTGAACTTTTAGGAGAGGCTGCAGTTCAAAAGGTGGCATGTGTTCCTCTTTTGGCTACCAGCATAACTAGATGAATTGATGACACAGCAGAGGATATTGAAGCACAATTGTTAGAGTTAATGAGTCACTGTAGTGTGCAATCCAGTTTGATGAGTCCACTGATATTGACAACAAGGCAACAATGCTTGTTTTTGTGCGATATATTTTTCAGGAGAATATGCACGAGGATATGTTACCGGTATGTGCACTTTTGTTGCCAACCAACACCACAGCTGCAGAACTATTCAAGTCCTAGAATCATTACATGTCAGGGAAACTGACCTGGTCATTTTGTGTCAGTATATGCACAGATGGAGTGGCTGCCATGATTGGATGGCTTTCTGGTTTCACTACTCAGGTCAAAGAGGTGGCTTCTGAATGTGAGTCTATGCACTGTGTCATCCATAGAGCTGAAAAGTGTCACCCGAACTTAACAACATCTTGCAGGATGTGACTAAAGTGACCAACAACATTAAAGTACATGCCCTTAACTCATGTCTGTTCTTCAGCTCTGTGAGGAGATGCACGCAGAGCACACACGGCTTCTCTTATACACGGCTTCTCTTATACACGGAAGTGAGATGGCTTCTAAAGGTAGATCAGTGGTCAGAGTTTGTGAGTTACGAGAGATGCTCCAGAGATTTCTTTTAGAAAAATAGTCACCACTGGCAGCACATTTCAGTGACACAGAATGGGTCACCAAACTTGCTTACTTGTGTGACATATTCAACCTGCTCAACAAACTCAGTGTGTCTCTTCAGGGAAGACTGACAACTGTGTTCACGTCAGCAGATAAAGTGGCTGCATTCAAAGCCAAGCAGTAATTATGGGGGCAACAAGCGAACATCGGGATTTTTGATATTTCAAACATTAGCAGAGATTTTGAAAGACACTGAGCCAGGGCCTTCTTCCTCCCAGCTGGTGCCTGGTCAGCTGTCTCAGCTTTCAGGAGAGTTTGAGCATAACTTCCCAACCAAAAAGGACCCCTGAACTGGGAAGAAACGGACCCATGAGCCCTTTGTGAATAAGCCAGGTGAATTGACTTTGTCCATGCTAGAAGAGGGTCAGCTGCTTGAGATTGCAAATGACGGTGGCCTTGAAAGTATGTTTGCGGCAACTTCAAATTTCTATACGATCTGGATTAACGTCAAGGTGGCATGTCCTGAGACTGCCACAAAAGCACTGAAAGCCTGCTTCCATTCCCAACACCCTATCTTTGGGTTTTCTGCAGTGACAGCCACCAAAACAAGATTACAGAGTGGACTGGACACAAGCAACACACTTCGGGTGTCACTGTCCCCCATCACCCCCAGAGGGGACTGTCTATTTGTAGGGAAACAAGCCCAGGGCCCCCACTGATTCTGCACTATGATGAGCTGTATAATTATTTCATTACATATTACAATGTAATATAATAGAAATGAAGTGCACAATCAATACAATGCACTTGGATCATCCTGAAACCCCCACCACCACCACCCCGGGTCCATGGAAAAGTTGTCTTCCATGATGATACCAATCCCTGGTACCAAAAAAGGCTGGGGACCGCTGTTGTAAATGGCTCAGGTGAATGTTGGATTTGAGAGAGTAACATGCATGTGTGATATGACGCTGAGGTGTCACCATTCACACTTGACCCACAAAGCTCAGCTTTGGGGCATTAGAAAAACTGCCAAGTTTTTCTAGTAGATGGCAAAGCCAGGGTTAGAACCTGTGGCAGGGGCTGGGAGATGGCACGGCCAAAGCTCTGTTGGCGCTGAGCCTGGTCACAGCCTGAGAGAGCAGCCCCCACCGCGACACTTCCAGTCTTCCCCAGGAGCACCACCAGCCATCTGGAAGCCACCACACTTTCAGAACCTGCAGCCACACGGCTCCAGAACAGGTGTCACAGTTGCAGCGGAACAAAAGAGGGGCCTTGGCAGGCAGGGGGGCTTAAAAGGGGCTGTTTGAATTTGGCAGAAACCTCTATAAGGATGCACCTTCTTCTGGCTCTTTTGGGACGGGGAAGTGGTATAGGTCATGGAGTACAGAAGACATTTTGAGCTGTGTCAAGGTTTCTGGAATATAATAGTTTGCAAATGTGTAACTAAAGTGTCTTCTCAGCACCTCTCAAATCTTGTTGCCTATTTCTTATATCCCAAGAAACCTTTTTCCCGCCCAAAGAAAGGAAAGAGCGGGTACTGCCTGAAACAAACATGTCACCTTCCCACCTGAATCTCAAAGCGGACTTCCTGACCCCCTTCCGAAACGCAAGCACCGTGAAATAGATTTGAAAGCAGAACCAACTTCCTCATGTTTTCCATTTAGCTGATCAACATGCAACCCAGGCTGACTTGATCCTAACATGTTCGGGAAAGGAGTGCTGACCCGAGTGGACAGCAAGGCCACGAGGTGAAAGCCTGGCCTGGTGAGCAGTGGGGAGAAGCCAGCAATCCAGGGGAGGCGCCTGCTGGCGCTCTCAGGCCCAGCTCCTCGGTCATTGTCTTCTCTCTTTTTTTAAGGTTGATTTTATTGTATTTGACAGAGACAGAGAGACACAGAGAGAAAGGGGAGGGCCCAGAGCAGTCTCCATAGTTGCACGTCATCAGTTTTTGACATGGTTTCGTTCCACACAGGTGGGCGGGGGCCACACAGGGTGGGAACTGGGCTGGGGGCCTCCTGCATGGGAGGCCATGGCTCTTGATCCAGGGGCTGAACCAGGGGCCAGAACTGAGTGGGGGAGGGGGGCATCCCACATGGGAAGCATACCCCAGTTCAGCATATGGGTCAGCATGGACCAGGACCAGAATACAATCCTCGGACCCCCCGGGGCTGCAAATCAAGCGCTCAACCCACTGAGCCATCCTGGCTTTCCCCCCACCCCCAATCATTCTCTATCCCAGGATCTGCCTCCTCCAAGAGTGAGGGACTATGGGACCCCTCCTTAGGAATTTGTTGGCATTCATGTGCTCAATTGTGCTCTCTCTCTCTCTCTCTCTCTCTCTCTCTCTCTCTCTCTCTCTCTCTCATGTATGCACACACACAAAATTTCCACAAGGGAAAAACACATTTATAGTCATGGAATAGTCGAAATTCTTGCAGAGAGGGGACCATCCATGCCACCATAGCAATGAAGACATGGCTTGTGTCTTAGCCATATCCAACACCCCTTTCATGGCGGCAATTTTCATCTCTCAGCTACTGGCAAAGTGCAGATACGCCTCCTGAACTCTGGTCATATACATCAGTCTACCAACTACCTCCACATGCGTACCTCAAAGGTCAGGCAGTTAAAGCCTGACTCTTTATCTGCTCCTCTTATGTTCCTTATCTCAGCCCATGGCTTTCTCCATCCTGTGCCCAAGACAAATGCCATGCAGCCCCTCTCTCACCCCTCACCCACCAGGCATCAAGTCCCACTAATTCTACCTCCCAAATATCTCTCCAGTCCATCAATTGTCCCCATCTTTGCCACCACAGTGATCCAGGCCACGGCACCAATGGCCGGATGCTTGGAACATATCTTAATTAGTCTCTTCTGCCCACTACCTTCCACCAACCACCCATTTATTCACCACACAGCAGCCTGAGAGATCTTTAGAAATGGCAAAGCTAACCACGCCACCACCTGCCTAGTCTTCAGTGCTTCCAGATCCCTTAGGCAGTGGGCCAGCTTCACCCCTGTGGCTTACGAGGGAGTGAGCCCACCACTGATCTCAGAGTCCTCCAGCAACCTTAATGTTTCGATTCCTCTCTATCACTTCCAGTCTTGTGTTCATGCAGTTTCTCTTACGCAATTCTCTTACACAACAGGCTCTTGACAAATGTTTTCTGATTGAATCCCTGAATAATTGAACAAACGAAGGAATGCTAAGCAAAGCACTGAGCTCCTCTGTGCTGGGATTGCTTCACAGTCTTTCCTTGCATGAAAGGCACACCCTGGTCATACATTGTTCTCTAATTATTGTGACTAAAGACCCCACGCAACAGTTTCCCAAACACAAAGGAACGATTTTCTCCAAAGGCGAATGTAATCCGCAGCTTTTCACATACTACAAGGTTAGCTTTCAAATCAAATCCTGGGACCCATGATTTACCAGGTGTATTATTTTAAATATTTTTTTAAAGTTTGAATGTTTCTGCTGCCACGAACAGGCTTGTGTGCCAATCCAAGTGACCAGGTGCACCAGAGTAAGAAAATGGGCCCCTGTCACAGTGCCCCTTCCTAGCCCCCCGCCCTTCCTGGTGACTGTGACCTAGTGACATTCAAAGGGGCTGATGAAACCCCTTCGGGCCCTTTGCTTGTGGACCCTACCCCAGCTCCCAATAAAGGCCCCTGCCGACAAAACCCTGCTGTCTCAGCTCCAAGCCTACGTGGCTGAGCGCACAACCATGGCACGTTCTCTGTGTGGCCCCTTCTTGGCCGGCAGGGACCCTGTCTCCCTAGGACCTTTGAGTAGAAACAGCTTCGTTTTCCCACACCTCTCCTATGCCCCCTCTTGTGGCTGCACCTGACTGACCATCCCCGAAAAGAACACGAAACTCTAGAGCATCCCATGATGCAAGTGAAATGATTCCCATCTTACAGGGAAGCAAACTGAGTCAGAGAGAGGGGAAGTCCTGTGGAATGTGGCTTCAGCTCATGCCCTTCTGCCATGGCCTTTGCAATGTGACTGTGCAGCTCTTCTCATTAGAGTTCAGCTCCGTTGCTCTTGCTCTCTCTTGGGATTCCTGCCACACCACGGGGGGTGGGGGTGGAGAGAACCCGGACTAGCCCCCTGGAGAATGAGTGAGCATGTCGCACAGGGTAACAGCTGGCCACAGTCACATTAGCGAGCCCAGCTGAGACTGGTCAAGCCAGGTGCACCTCAGAACTAATTTCCCAACCAACTCATAAACTCATGACCAATCACAGACGGTTGCGGCTTAAAGCCACCAGTCCTTGGGGTGGTTTGTCACACAGCGATCAACACCTGATGAGGTTAACCTGACCGAGGACACACAGCTGACAAGAGGCAGAGGGGGATTCGAACCCAGGTTTGTCTGACACCAGTAAGGTTAAGAGAGGAGGGAGAGTTGCTGTCACCTGCACGCCTGTGAGTCAGTTCCTCTGCTGAGGCAGCTCCTCTTGCAGACTCACAGGGGCCATGGCACGTGGCCGCAGTATGTGGGCACACTAGTTCTGTGACTGACCGGTGGTGAATTGGGGGCTGAAGAGGAACTGGGTAAAATTAGTACTACGGCGTCCTCAATTGCCAGGGAGCAGGCTGCAGTGGGGCTGAGGCTGCAGAACGTTGGGCCCCACCTCTTGAACTCTGCCTGACTCAGCTGTCAGCGGCTTGGCCGTGCTGCCCACTTGAAATAATTCTCCTGTCTCCTTCCCCTTCCTGGACACACTGTGACCTCGCTGAGACCTGCAGGACTGATACCAGCACCAAACAGACTGGCTGGGCGGGACAGAGATGGTAGGGCCCTCAAAGGACCCTCTGTGCACAAACCCCCACACCCCATTCCCCTGCCCAGAGATCTTCCCAGCATCCAGCTGTAGAGACACAGCTAAGAATGAAGGCTCTGGAGCCAGATTGCCTGGGTTAGGATCCGTGTGCTCCCACGTAGTGGGCCTTGAGCTGGCCAACCAAGGTATTGAACCTTTCTGGCCTGATTTCCTCACCTGTAAAAGAGAGACAGTAACAGTTCTTCCTTCTCAGTTTTTTGTGAGGACTGAAGTGATAAATAAAAAGGAAGCTTTTAAAATAGTGCCTGCAACGTAGCTAACATTCAGTGTTAGTTATTATGATCCTTTAAGACCTTTCACAGTCCACCCCTCATCCCCCAACATGGCCATCCTCTCAGGGCCCTCCCATTCGTACCAGGCTTGGAGGTAGGGCCTCCGATGATGCATCTGTGGGTCCGGTGGGCAGCGCACTCCGAGAGTTGGGAGTGGGAGCGGTTTGCTGGGGGTTAGGCCTGTGAAGGGTAAGATGTGGAGGGAGCAGGATTGGACAAAAGAGCCTCCGATGAACATGTACACATGACAAAGTCCCAGCCAACAGCAGAGATTGTCCCGGGTTGGGCAGGAAGAGCCAGGCCCGGCTACAGCCCCCGCTCCGTCCTGGCTGGGGGCTGTCCTGGAGGAACAGGGCCTTGACCCAGAAGTGGAGGTGCAGCCCGGAGGTGCTGCCCTGAAGCTGGAGGCTCCGGCACTTCCACAGCTGAGGGCTGGGTTCTCTCTTGAAAGCAGAGACCCAGAAGAACTGCCATAGCTGCTAGATCGTTTGCTGAAAAGAAGGTGGGATTGCAAATTCAAATTCTAGCGTTATTGACCAATGGTGTGGCTTTGGGGCAGTCATGTAACCTCTCTAAGTTTCGGGACAATGATGATTGTGATGATGATAAGAATAAAATACTATCTTATGCAGATTAACTGTTATGCTGTCAGCACGCAGTGTGAACTGAAGAACGGCAGCATTTATTAGAATAATGTGTAATTCCAAGCCTTGTTCTTACTGTGTTTCCACCCAGAATATCTTCCCTTTTCCATCCACCACTCCAGAATTGTCCATACCCTTTACAGCCCAGTTCAAATTGTACTTCCTTCAGGAAAACTTTCCTGATTGCTCTCATTCCAGGGAAATCTTTCTTATCTCTTAATTCCTATAGCTCATCTATATAAGGAAGAAAAAAAAATCACTGCGGAATCAAAGATTTGTTTGAGGGCTTACTATGTGGTGTGCACCATGCTACATGCATTAGATTTTTGTGGTAGTTACCTGTGATCTTATTCAATCTTCACAGCGACATTAAGTGAAAGGTTCCATTATCATCTCCATTTTACAGATGAAAAAATTGAGGCTGGGAGGAATAAAATGACTTTCCTTTGGTCATTACAACTCATATAAGGTCTTCTAGTTCTGAATACTTTTTCATCTGCACCATGATGAACTCAGGAAGCATTAAGAATGTGCTCGTGTATATTCTTGTAACATAGGAATCTGCATTATTAAAATAGCACACAAACAGCACTCACCTGATAGGGTTGTTCTAAGTCTATGGGACTGGAGAGGGGATCAGAACTCAAGAAATTTATTAATTCAAACACTCTTGGGGAAGCCGGGATGGCCCAGGGGGTTAAGCGCTCACTTTGCAGCACCAGGGACCAGGGATCGAATCCCGGCCCCGGCCTGTGCGGAACCATGTGCTGAACTGGGAGCTCCCCCAGTTCAGTTCTCTCTCTATCTCTGTATCTCTCTCTCTCTGTCAAAATAAATAAATAAATATATATATATCCCTCTCAAGGAATCTAAGTTAAGATTTTAAACAAATATCCTTTTGCACTAAAAGCAAGTTCACTGGTACAACCTGTGAGCCTGGATACCCAAGCT